>CAUYQV010139588.1:0-13502 GCA_963574575.1 Galagoides demidoff | reverse complement strand
GCCCGGCCATTTTTTGGTCGCAGCCATCATTGTTGTTTGGCGGGCCCGGGCTGGGGATTCGAACCCGCCACCTTAGGTGTACGTGGCTGGCGCCTTAGCCGATTGAGCCACAGGCGCCGAGCCACTACACGTATCTTTCATGTGATGGAGGCGCATGTGACATTTGATTTGGAACTTTAGATATAAGGAGGTTTGTGTGTGTGCTTGCGCATGTGCATGGGTGATCTGGAGGTGTGGGAGCTTATCACCCCAACTCACAGGCATATGAATCCTTAGATTAACATTTCCCTGACTCTTAAAAAACATCTATACGTTTTTCTTTCGATAAACTTAAAAATTTCTTAAGTCCTAGAAATTCAGATATATCACCCTGGGAGAGAAGATTTTATCTAACTTTATGTTCTGTAATCTGTTTTTGGAAAACAGATATTTTTCTAGTTACCAAATCAAAAATTACATTAAATCTTCTTTCAGGCTGGGTGTGGTGATTCATGCCTGTAATCCTAGTTCTCCAGGAGGCTGGGGTGGGAAGATCTCTTGAGGTCAGGAGATCAAGACCAGCTTGAGCAAAAAGCAAGACCCGGTCTCTACAAAAACAGAAAAATCAGCCAGGCTTGGTGATGCATGCTGTAGTCTCAGCTACTTGGGAGGCTGAAGGAGGAAAAATCCATTGAGCCAAGGAGTTTGAGGTTGTCATGATGATGGCACTGTACTCTAGCCAGGGCAACAGAGTGAGAAAACCAAAAAACAAAATCTTTAAAAAATTATGGCTCCACGTCTGTAGCTTAAGCAGCTAGGGTGCCAGCCACATATACTGGAGCTGGGGGGTTCGAATCCAGCATGGGGCTTCCAAACAACAATGATAATTATAACCAAAAAATATATATCCAGGCGTTGTGGCAGGCACCTGTAGTCCCAGCTACTTGGGGGGCTGAGGCAAGAGAATCACTTAAGCCCAAGAGTTTGAGGTTGCTGTGAGCTGTGACATCATAGCACTCTACCCAGGGCAACAGCTTGAGACTCTTAAAATAAAAAAATTATATTAGATACATAGTCCCCTAGAGGATGTCTGCCACCCAGCCTAGAAATTCCCACAATACTCTCCAGATTTGAGAGTTCTAGAATCTCTATTTCTTACTCTCTTGCAATAAGAAAGGTAATAGAATTGTTAGCAGCTCACCTTGGAACAAGGTTATCCTGTTGCCTCTGCTCAGTCAACTCTGTGTGAACCACTAAACCTCAAGAGCCCACCAGAGCCTGACTAGAGACCTTCACTTCCTTTCCAGGTCCCCTAGTCCCTCTGTCTCTTATGATTACGGGAGATAGGTAGAGCAAGCACCCAGTGCCTAGGCTAGTCAGCATCAGCCCATGTGCTTGACCCTAAAGACCTCTGTGGGAATTCTGCCCAGGATCACCATCATTCACTCTCCCTCCACACTGACCATCTTGGAATGCAAATAAGCAACCATTTCACACTAGGATGGCTATAATTTTAAAAGCAAAAAATAACAAGCATTGGTGAGGATGTGGAGAAATTGGAACCCTTATGCATTGCTGGTGGGAATGTAAAATGGTGCCTCTTCTGTGGAAAAGTTTGGTGGTTCATCAGAAAATTAAACCTATAACTATTGTTTTCTGGGTATGGTGGCTCACACCTGTAAACCTAGAACTCTGGGAGGCTGAGGTGGGAGTATCTCAGGAGTTTAAGAGTTTGAGATAAGCCTGAGCAAGAGTGAGATCCCATTTTTACTAAAAATAAAAAAAATTAACCAAGTGTGGTGTGGCTTTTTAAAAATGAAAAAAATTAGCCAGTAGTAGTACCAGCTACTCAGAAGGTTGAGGCAGGAGGATTGCTTGAGCCCAGGAATTTGAGGTTGCAGTGAGCTATGATGACAACACTCTATCCAGGGTGACAGAGCAAGACTCTGTCCCAGCCCCCTCCCCAACAACAAAAAAGAACTATTGTATGACCTAGCAATTCTGCTCCTTGGTATACATCCCAGGGAATGGGAAGCAATCACTTGAACAGGTATCTGCATAACCATGTTCATAACAGCATTATTCACAATAGCCAAAAAGTGGTAGCAACCCAGGTGCCATCACCAGATGAATGGATAAACAAACGGTGCTATATACATACAGTGGAATACTCTTCAGCCATAAAGAGGAACGAAATTTTGGTATATGTTATAACATGGATGGACCTTGAAAGCATTATGCTAGGCTCAGTGCCTGTGGCTCAAGTGGCTAAGGTGCCAGCCACATACACCTAAGGTAGCGGGTTCAAATCCAGCCCGGGCCCACCAAACAACAATGATAGCTGCAACCAAAAAATAACCAGGCATTGTGGCGGGCACTTGTGGTCCCAGCTACTTGGAAGGTGGAGGCAGGAGACTCGCTTGAGCCCAGGAGTTGAGGTTGCTGTAAGCTGTGATGCCACAGCACTCTACTCAGGGGAATAGCTTGAGGTTCTGTCTCAAAAAAAAAAAAAGCATTATGCTAAATGAACATGATTCCACTTATATGAGGGACCTAGAATAGGCAAATTCATAGACAGAAGGGAGAATGGAGGTTCCCAGGAGCTTGGGAGAGGGGGGTCACTGTTTAATGGGTACAAAGCTCCCGTTGGAGATGATAAAAAAAGTTCTAGGTATAGATGGTGGTGATGGGCCACAGCATTGCAAATGTAATTAATGCCACTGAACTGTAACCTACACATAGTTAAAATGAGAAATATTATGTATATTTTATCATTAAAAAAAAAACTGCTTTGGGGTGGTGCCTGTGGCTCAAAGGAGTAGGGTGCCGGCCCCATATGCTGGAGGTTGTGGGTTCAAACCCAGACCCAGCAAAAAAAAAAAAAAAAAAAAAAACTACTTAAAATGTTTTGAGAAGATACCTTCCCAGGCCAGAGGAGCATTTACGGTACTAGGGGAAGGATCAATCCCCTCATCTTCTTAGCACCATGGCCTTTATTTTTCACCTCAGCTACTGCAGGGAGTTTATTTTGCTTCATATACTTAGTCTTATTTAACTCTCATCGCACCCTGTAATTAAAGAATTATCACCTCATTTTGGGGGTGAGGAACCCAAAGTTCTGAAAAATTGATGTGCTAAAGGTCATTTATCTATTAAGAGGCTAAACTAAGCTTGGAGCATGTCTCCTGCCACCCAGTCTTTCAAACCTGCCCACCCTCATCTTACTAGATATGGTTTGGGACCAAAAAGGCACTCACTGGCGTGGGAGTCAGGTGACTTGAGCTCCGGCCTACGTTGTGCTACCGTGTGACCTTGAGCAAATCACCTTCCTTTTTTTTTGAGACAGAGCCTCAAGCTATCCCCTTGGGTAGAGTGCTGTGGCATCACAGCTCACAGCAACCTCCAACTCCTGGGCTCAAGCGAGTCTCCTGCCTCTGCCTCCCAAATAGCTGGGACCACAGGCGCCCACCACAACGCCTGGCTATTTATTGGTTGCAGCCATCATTGTTGTTTTGGCGGGCCCGGGCTGGATTGGGACCTGCCACCTTAGGTGTATGTGGCTGGCGCCTTAGCCACTTGAGCCACAGGCGCCGAGCCCAAATCACCTTCCTTATCGGAGCTTCCATTTCCTCATAGTAGGATGGCACTGCTGATCTGTCTGCCCTACCTACTTGACAGAGTTGTGAGGTCTCAAAGGTTGTAAATGTGCTTTAGGGATGGTATAGACTGTCTCATGTCTGTTATTCAAGTTTAATTACTCATCCTTAAGTGGCATCACCATTGATCATCATGAAAAAACTTTCTCCCCCAGCGCTCAGTTGACTGCTCAGTTAACTGTTCCCTCCATCTACCTGGAAGGGCCAGCTACTAGATTAGTCTCAGATTCCAATGTGCCTGGCTGCAGGCTGGGGTTTTCTAGCAAACTGCTGGGAGAGGAAGCAAGCTCAAGGAAGCCCTGGGCCCAGACTGAGAATGTGTTGATTCTGGTGGCTGACAGGGTGGCCAGCTGGGACAGAAGAGTTGGCTCCAAGACTGTGAACACTGAGCACAGAGCAGCATGACTGCCTTACTGCCTTTCATTTTCCCTGCTGCTATTGGGGGTTCTCTTCTTGCTTTTCTCTCCCTGCCCCCAGTTTTGAAGATAGGCCCCTGAATCCACCTTAAGGGTCCTTGGTCTCTCATTCTCCAAATCCAGTTGGTAACTGCTTGTTCATTCTACCTCCAAAACATTGAGAGTATCCCCTTCTCTCATCTCTGTGGCCACTGTCCCAAGTATACCCTTGTCTTTTACCCAATCTACTACAACCACCTCTTTACTGATCTGCTGGCCCCTAGTCCAATACCCACCAATCCCTCCACACAGATTACCTGAATGATTTTCTTTTTAAAAAAGACCTGATCTTGTCATACCTCTGATTAGTAACTTCTGAAAACTCCCCTTTTTTTTTGCCACTTAAGACCTTGACACCCTCACTTCTGCCTCCTCTCCTGGTGCCTCTCCTGTCACAGCCTATGCTCCAGGTATAGCAGGGTTCCCATCAGTTTTCAGACTGACTTTCAAGTCTCCAGGGTTTGACTACGCTGTTCTGTCTGCCTGAAATGTATCACCCTTCCTTCTCCACTTCCACCTTGTGATGCTTCAAGGCTCAATTCAAACGCCACCTCTTTTGTGAGACCTTCCCTGGCCTTTTCCTGATAGGTTCAGTTGCTCCCCACCCCCAACTATTGTACACTGTGATCCTTCTTTCTAGCCTCTGTAGACTGTGAGTTCATTTTAAAGGCCTTATTATTTATTTTCCTGTCTCTGAAGTTCACTGGAAGCCTGGCACAGAATAGGTGCTCAGGTTTGCTCTATCAGTAAGGGCTCGTAACAGTATGTTAAGTGCATGACACCAAGAAGTCACACCCCATTCTCCTCATGCCTTTGTCTGAGTCCTCTCAATCTCAAGATTTTCTGACTCCTCCATAAGCTTTGTCTCCTTCCAAAATTTGCCTACCTTCCTTCCTGGGGAAAGTTTTTCTCTTGGACATTCTTTACTCTACATGACAGAATGACCTCTGGTTTGATCCAAACATGCTGGCTTTTGGACAATCTTTCATTCAAGGGCCCTGGGGTATCCTTCTTTGTTTCCCTTCTGAGTTCAAGCATGCAGATCTGTAGGCTCTCAAGGACATTGGTATGGCCAGCACATAGCAAATGCCCATTAAAGATGTTATTCACACAAACAAACAGTCCCTTCTCTGCTGGGGTGTCATGGGATGCTCAGGAGACTTGGAATCAGAAGACAAAAATGATGCCGCCGTAGGCGAGGCTGTGGGCAAGCCACTACATCTCTGCCCTTCAGCTTCCTGTCCTTGACTTGGGGATAATGATGCCTATACTTCACAAGGAAACAACAAATGTAGATATGTACACGTAAGTGCCTAACACAAAACTCACCAACATTTCATTTTCAGCATCTGTCCATCAAACATAAAGATGGATGGTCCCTAGTCATCCTCCTCCTGTGATTTAAAATCAGGTATCAGGGTCTAGAGGGTTTCTGTCAGGATCCCTCGTATCATCTAGAAGGCAGGGTGATGTGGTAACCTCCTAGGCTGTATGAATTTGGACCTGTCTGCCCACCTGTAAAAGGAACATAGCACCTACCTCATAAAATTGCTGTGAGGACTAAAGGAGATGTGTATCCAGCGACTCAGGTAACACTCAAAATTCACTGACGCCTGGTGAACAAAAGTACCCCTGAAAACCAAGTGATCATGCTGCCCCCCTGTGGACAAGCGAGCACACAGCCCAGCAGAGGCGCCATTACAGGGCTTAGCAGGAGAAAACAGGATCACATACAAGGAATTTCTGTTCTCTGCTAGGGAGCTCATGCTTTCCTTGAAATATTTAGTGAACCACTGAACAATGTCTGTTTAGTTGAACTTCTCATACATTAATGTACTTGTTAAAATACAGGTAAGTTCTGACTCAATAGGTCAGGGGTGGGGACAAAATTCTCTTAAGCTTCCAGGAGATACTAATGACTGATGCCCAGTAGGGCCCACGGACCAAGGTCTCAAGTCTTAACATGCAGTACCATACAGAAACTATTGTCTACCATGTACCATGTAACCAGTTTTAACTGACATGGTCCTGTCAGGTAGGTACTATTGAACTTTTTCAGAAGAAGAAACTATGTTGCATCATGTCCATCTGCTCTCCGGATGCCCAGTTGTGACCCCTTGACCAAATCCAAACTTCATAAAATACGTAACTTTTTTTTTGCAGATTTTGGGTGCTGGGTTTGAACCCGCCACCTCTGGCATATGGGGTCAGCGCCCTACTCCTTTGAGCCACAGGTACCGCCCAAAATACATAACTTTATTAAAAGGATTTATTCTATAAAATTTGGATGTTGGCTCAGCACCTGTAGCTCAGTGATTAGGGCGCCAGCCACACACATCGGGGCCTGCTAAACAACTACAACAAAAAACAGCCTGGCGTTATGGCAGGCACCTGTAGTCCCAGCTACTTGGGAGGCTGAGACCAGAGAATCACTTGAGCCCAAGAGTTTGAGGTTGCTGTGAGCCATGAGACCACAGCACTCTACTGAAGGTGATCTAGGGAGACTGTCTCAAAGAAAACAAAACAAAAATATTTGGATGCAGTAAAAAAGCTGCACTCAAGAACCCAGAAGGCCCCATGTGGCCCCATGGCAGCAGGTTTCTCATTTTGGCACAGCCTCCTGGGACCAAAGTCTACAAGGAAGAAGGCTCTACCGACCATCTGGGGAGGGAGGTGTATGACAGGAAATGGGCAAGGGTACTGTACTGATCTAGGTTATGAGCCCTGAGTGAGGGTAGTGGTTGTGAATATGGGTATAAGAAAAGCAGCAGTTCAGGAGGGACTCTGGGCATCTGACTTAGACAGCTGTAAAAATGCTGGTACCTACCACATACCGAGCTAGGAAATACTGGAGGAAAAGCAAGCTTCAGGGGAAACATGAGTTCAGTTTTTTGTTGGTGGTGGTGGTTTTTTTGAGACAGAGTCTCACTTTGTCGCTCTTGGTAGTATTGTGGTGTCACTGCTCACAGCAACCTCAAACTCTTAGGCTTAAGCGATTCTCTTGCCTCAGCCTCCCAAGTAGCTGGGACTACAGGTACCCACCACCACGCTTGGCTATTTTTAGAGATGAGGGCTTGCTCCAGCTCAGGCTGGTCTGGAACCTCTGAGTTCAAGCAACCAACCCGCTTTCAGCCTCCCAGAGTGCTAGGATTAGAGGCATAAGCCACCTTTTTTATTTTTTTGAGTCTCACTCTGTCACCCTGGATAGAGCGCCATGGCATCATCACACATCACAGCAACTTCAAACTCCCCAGCTTCCTGAGCAGCTGGTACCTACCATGACATCTGGCTAGTTTTTCTATTTTTAGTAGAGATGAGGTCTTCCTCTGGCTCAAGCTGGTCTGGAACCTGTGAGTTAAGCAATCCACTCGCCTTGGCCTCCCAGAGTGCTAGGATTACAGACATATGCCATCATGCCTGACCTTTTTTATTTTTTTGAGAGTCTCACTCTGTCACCCTGGGTAGAGTGCCGTGGTGTCATACATCACAGCAACTTCAAACTCCTCAGCTTTCTGAGTAGCTGGGGCTATAGGTATCTGCCATGACACCTGGCACCATGACACCTCTATTTTTAGTAGAGATGGGGTCTTGTTCTTACTCGGGTTGGTCTCAAACTCCTGACCTCAAGCCAAGTGGCCTGTCTCAGTCTCCCAGAGTGCTAGGATTATAGGCATGAGCTGCTGCATGTGCCTCCAAGTTTAGTTTCAGAAATGATCACTATGAAGTAGATTTTGGTCATCTGAAGAGACATGGGGAGATAGATGTCTAGAGCTCAAGAGATGATCTGCTTTATGGAGAAAGTTTAGGTGTTGACATAAGTGTAGGTATAGGTGACTGAGGTCATGTAGATAGTGCACAGACTTGTTCTGGCCCAAAGTCAACACAGCAAACAAGTAGAAGAGATGGGATGGAAATCCAGGTCTCCTTGTCTGTAGTGGAGCTGGCTCTGTCCCTCCAGTTATTCTGCGTCTGGGGAGCAAGTGGAACATAGATACTGACAAGCCATAAGGAAATAGACTTCTGGAGCTCTATGAAAACTAAGTCCAGGCTTGGTGCCTGTAGCTCAAGCAGGTAAGGCACTAGCCACATACACTGGAGCTGGCGGGTTCGAATCCAGCCTGGCATGCCAAACAACAATGACAACTATAACCAAAAAATAGCCGGGCATTGTGGTGGGTGCCTGTAGTCCTAGCTACTTGGGAGGCTGAGGCAAAAGAATCATTTAAGCCCAAGAGTTGGAGGTTGCTGTGAGCTGTGATGCCACAGCACTCTACCCAGGGCAACAGCTTGAGGCTCTGTCTCTGAAAACAAACAAACAAACAAACAAAAAAAAAGTCCAATGAATTGCCTCCTGGCCACAGATAAGCAGAAGTGACAACTCCACAGAAAGACCAGACCAACAAAGTTTGGGAGATATTTTATTTTCTTTAAACAAGGTCATAAATAACAAAGAAACAAAGTAGGTCCCAGACTTTGGACCGTGCAGCAGGACAGGGATAGGAAGTTGTTGGGTGGAGAGGCGGAGGGGCTATGCATCACCTAAGACAGTCACAGAGAAGATGGGCTTTAGGAAACTGCTCCTCCCTGCCCTCAAAATGGCGTGCCTGGGCAGCAGGGGGAGGCTGCAGTGCTGTGATGAGGCAGCTGGAGAAGGCAAAGACTGAGAATGCTGAGCTGTAATGTTTCTATGCAGAGTGATGTGGAAACCACAACTAGTGAAGAGAAGCTGTGGGGGTCTGAAGAGGCAAGCAGGCACTGTGCACCCTCCAGGAACCAGTTATGAAAATGGTTACATTTGATTATTAAAAACAATTCCACAGGTTTTAGCCTGCAGCTCTGTGCATGGGCTGTATTTAACCTGGTTGCTGTGTGGCAGGTGAGGGCTCAAGAGGCCCATGGAGCAGCCTGGCCTCAGCCCAGGGCAGGTGCCCAGACATGGGAGTGGGACAGTGGGCTCCCCCAGATGGGAGGCCATGTGCTTGGACTGGCTGGACCTGATTTTCAGGCTGGTTTCTTGTGATGCTATTCACCACCCCTCCCTGTACCTAAGGATGGGATCCTGGCCTCTCTGGGTCTTCCCAACCTGGAATAAGACTGGAATAAAATGGTACCTGAATGGTGTTTTATTTGAAAGGGAAAAATAAGGACCACCCTGTGTATCGTCCATCCCAAGAGGTAGGGAAGGACCGTGCCAAGAACAATCTCAAGGAATGGAGATCCCTGAGCCTATAGAGACATTTGGACCCAGGTGCACTGCCTGATGCCAGAATCAGGGGCCCAGGATGGCAGCAATGAAGGCTTTACCCTAGGCAAGGCAAGGAGAACAGGAGGGAGCTACCCCTGCACAGGGAAAGGGTAGTTGCTGGGAAGCCCTGGACTGGGGAAGCTGATATTGGTCAAGGGCCCTGGAAAACAATGCTTTTGGCAAGAATACATGACAGAGTTTGTACATGTGGGGATGCCCGTCTACAGGGAGCCGGTGTCACATAGCTGGGCAGGATGGGGAGGACGAGACAGCGGCATCACAGTGGCCTCTGGTGCAATGTATTTACAACAGAGCTTAATGTTGAGGGAGAAGTGGATAAGGGTCACTAACATCCAGGAAACACACTGTGAAGAACAGAAAGAGAAGGAAAAATGTAATTATTATTTGCTTTCCCCTGCTTAAACTGTCTCCCCCAGCAATCCCTCCTAATGACCACCAAGGCCCTACAAGGGGCTGTCCCATCTCCTCTAAGCCCCATCTAGGCCTAGACACAGGGTCTGCTCACAGTGTACTGCTCATTTGACCAAGACTCCAAATGGTCCAGGGTCCCTAGTCAAACATTTTACATGAGAAATTAAGTCCTTTTTTTTGAGACAGAGTCTCACTCTGTTGCCCAGGGTACAGTGCCATGGCACCAATGTAGCTCACAGCAGCCTCAAATTCTTAGACTCAAGCAATCCTCCTACCTCAGTTTCCCAAGTAAGTTGGGACTACAGATGTACACGATGGTGCCCAGCTATGTTTTCTATTTTTAGTAGAGAGGGGGTCTTGCTCTTGCTCAGGCTGGTCTCGAACTTCTGAGGTTAAGCAATCTACTGGCCTGGGCCTCCTGGAGTGCTAGAATTACAGGAATGAGCTGCTGTGCCTGGCTGAGAAAATTAAGTCTTTATTGTTGATTCTTGGGATCCATCAAGGGTCAGCTGTACAGCAGTGGTGGTCTGACATAGAGGTGTTACTTCTGTGGCTCACTGTACCAGGTTCCTGTCATAATCTACAATGCCAACCCTGACAAGTCATTCTCATCTCTCAGAGCCTGGCATTCAGAGTTTTCTAAGTCAGAAACCATTTCTTCCTCATCCTTTCTGAGGGTGGGGAACAACTTCCCTAAAAATCAAAGAGACTATCCAATGGCAAGAGTAACTCTTCATTAGGCCTGGGGGCCCTCTAGGATTAAGGGCCTTCAACAGGGAGCCTGGGAGCTCTGTGAGGTGGGCTAGGACCAGCTGGGTTGGGTTAACATGCCTCTTCTTCCTTTACAACAAAGAGCCCAACTATTTCCCAACCAGATAAAGAGCACCCCCCTTCCTCCTCTAGACCAGTGATTCTCAAATGGAGGCAATTTTGCCTCCTTTAAGACATCTGGTAAAATCTGGAGACATTCCTGACTGTCAGTAGTACGTATGGGAGGTATTACTATCTAGTGGGTAGAGGCCAGGGACACTGCTAAATAGGCTAAATTGCAGGACAGAGCCCTTACAACAACTGACTCAAAAGGTAAATAGTGCTGTGCCTGGAAATCCTGCTCTAGATTTCTACACAACCTCTGTGGCCTGCCCAGCTTTCCTGAACAGGGCAGAAAAAGGCAAAGAGAACTTCTCTAAGTGCCTGGATAAGGACTGATTGTATCCCAGCCCCAGAGAAGGAGAACCTCAAGAAGAAATGGACATTGCAGTAAAAGGCAGGATTTAATTGCAGTCTTACCAACAACCCATTGACCAGAGCACACAGAGCAACCAATTATGACTTTGTAGAAACAGACATGCCAGGCTCTTTGTTGAAGAGGAGGAAGAGCGACATAGTGACCAAGAAGGGTAAGGCAAGAGGTATTTATAACCCTACATATATGTTGTTGGGGTTGGCCAGCACCACTAGGGTCCTTAAACCCTTGTCCCTCCTTACCACTGGAATCCACCGACTGGCTCTGCAAACCTGTGCCGGATCAGGAAAGTGGCGACAGCTTCAGCTACCTGGGAAAAGGAAAGATATTCCAGGCCATGTGAAGGTTAGTGATAGGGCTTAGCTTTGGAAGTCCTGTAGGCTTCTGTTATAAGGTAAGGGTCAGTGGTACTCTCATGAGCCCCATAGCTCTAAGGAGATGGAAATCAAAACCTGAGTCCTAGCAGGGTGGGAAGATTCCTCCCACTATCCTTGCCTGGGATGGCTCCAGAGAGTTCAAAAGGTATGATGTGAAGGGCTAATTTCTCCTCTTAGAGTTACAAAGCACCTTTTTCCCACAGAAGGAGCCCATATTAATTCTTGTGAGCAGTTTCTACCCCAATCATCCCTTCTTCCATCTGGCTTTTGGGGGTAATGGAGAAGTGGAGCTTAAGATCTTAACCATAGGGCCCTGGGATAAAACAGCAGGATACCAGAAGCTCCTCAACCCATACACACAGAGCTACAAGGAAGAGGTTTGGGGAGCTGGAGAAAGTGTACTTGCACAGGCCCAACAGCAGCTGCTACTCCAAGCAACAGGCTCAGAGGCTTGTCCTAATCTTCTGTGATATCCAAGGTTTTTCTTACAGTTGTCCTCTTATAGTCACTGAGCACCAGACTTACCTTGTCAGGGGCATCCTCGTGGACTGCATGGCCACACTGGGGTAAGACCTGCATCTGGAACTTCCCTGGAGAGGAAACAAAGCCAGGCTACCTCAGGCACTGAAACACTTTGGAAGTCCTGAAGGCCTCTGTTGTAAGGTAAGACTCCTCTTCTTACCACCTTTGTAGCCTCACAGGTCACACTCCAAGAGCCAGGACCTTCCTATTTCCAACCCCACCCCAATACTATGAGCCAATTATCAAATCTTTGATGAGAATGGTAACACTTGTAACCTTGTGCCAATCATTTTCCCTTGGCCTTTTCCTGCTGTACCTGTTTAGTGTACATTTACTCTAGGCTAGACACGTAGGAGAAACAGTTCCTGTCCTCAGGAGATTTACAATCCAGCAGCAGAGTAAAATCTGAAGTGAACATTTTAATGCAGCAAGTAGTTTCTATGATAAAATCGGGCATATAGGGCTGTAGGAAGGTAGGAAAGGGGCTTCAGAATCCAATAGGATCCACGAAGCCTTTCTACACAGAAAGAAGAGCCTACACAAAAAAAAGAAGGCTTGAAATGGTATTTATTCCTGGAAATAAGAAAAGCTTAGCATGGTACTTAGGAAGAATGGTTAACAATGAGGCTGAATGGCTCAGTGCCTGTAGCCCAGTGGTTAGGGCTCCAGTTACATACACAGAGGCTGGCAGGTTCAAACTGGGCCATGCCTGCTCAACAACAATGACAACTACAACAAAAAAATAGCCAGGCATTGTGGCAGGCACTTGTAGTCCCAGCTACCTGGGAAGCTGAGGCAAAAAAATCATTTGAGCCCAGGAGTTTGAGGTTGCTGTGAGCTGTGACAAGGAGTTTGAGGTAACACATGAAGTTTGAGGTTGCTGTGAGCTGTAACACCATGGCACTCCACCAAGGGCGACAAAGTGAGACTCTGTCTCAAAACAAAAACAAAAACAATGAGGCTGAAGAGGTAAACAGGGACCATGCCATTAAAGTTTTTAAGCTATGTTAAGGATTTATTATTTTTTTTCTTTTTTAGACACAGTCTCACTGTGTCACACCAGTTACAGTACAGTGGCTTCACTGTTACTCACCACAACCTCAAACTCCTAGGCTCAAGTGATCCTCCTTCCGCAGCCTCTGAGTAGCTGAAGCTACAGGTGCACGCCACCATACCTAGTTCACTTTTCTATTTTTAGTAGAGACAGGGTTTGGTTCTTGCTGAGGCTGGTCTTGAACTCTGGATCTCAAGGGATCCTCCTGCCTTGGCCTTCCCAGAGTGCTTGGATTATAGGCATGAGCCACCACGCCCTGCCAGGATTTTGAAATTTATTATTATAATAGTAATTTACTATTTGAGTACTTAACTATGTGCCAAGCACTGAACTAACCACTTTCTCACACTATCTTAGGGAACACTGTAAGCTCACAACTAATGTGACAATTATTATTTTTTTTGTTTGTTTTTGTTTTTGAGATGGAGCCTCAAGCTATCCCCCTGGGTAGAGTGCCATGGCATCACAGCTCATAGCAACCTCCAACTCCTGGGCTCAAGCGAGTCTCCTGCCTCCGCCTCCCAAGTAGCTGGGAC
>CAUYQV010139585.1:0-11487 GCA_963574575.1 Galagoides demidoff | reverse complement strand
AGCTGGGACCACAGGCACCCGCCACAACGCCCGGCCATTTTTTGGTTGCAGCCATCATTGTTGTTTGGCAGGCCCGGGCTGGGGATACGAACCCGCCACCTTAGGTGTACGTGGCTGGCGCCTTAGCCGACAAACCTCTCTCTGTTAATGACAATCTGTATTTGGAGCTGCTTCCCAGTAGTAGCATCACCGCCTCAGAACCACTTCAAATCATCAGGCGTTAGATTCTCCTAAGGAGCATGCAACCTAGATTCTCACATGTGCAGTTTACAGTAGAGCTGACGCTTCTGTCTTATCTGACAGGAGGCAGAACTCAGGTGGTGATGATGCCAGCCATGGGGAATAGCTATAAATACAGATACAGATAAAGCTGTATGAAGTCACCTGCCACTACCTCCTGCTGTGCAGCCCAGTTCCTAACAGGCCACTAGTTCCAGTCCATGGCCCTAGAGTTGGGGACCACAGCTTTAAAGATTAGACAAAGTGTTTCCAAAGTATCATAGCTCTTCCCACAATCTATTGTGACCCTTCTCTCATTAAGGACAAATTCTTGAGAATGGCTGCAGGAAACTATCATCCAAATCACGTAGTGACCCTTCCATCTAAAACAGTAGCTTCATGCATGGCAATATAAACAGAACAATTTATTACAGATGAAAAAGCCAACTTAACATTAAAATTTGATATATATACATCACTACAATGAAAAATAGGATGCAAAAGAACAATTTATTATAGATAAAAAACCAATTTAACATTAGAATTGGATATATATAATCACTATAAACAATGAAAAACAGAATGTGAAAGAAAAATCAACTGAACTTTTTGCTTTACCTATGCCTTAATAACTTCAAAACTCAATCATCAGCAGCACATAGTGATGAGAGAACCAGTTCTTAAATATTAAGATCCTAAATTTGCATGATTAACAGTTATCTTTAGCACAGTGGTTCTTAGATCATGTACCTCCCCCTTTCCCCACTCTGACATGCACACAAAATAACAGCAACCGCAGAAGCATGAAATACCTACAGCGGGAAATTTCAACTTTGGCAGCACTGGAGGAAGACCTGAGAGACTTACTAAAAATATTCATAACTTGATTTTTTCCATCAGAGATTCTGTTGAAATTGGTCTAGGCTGGACCTCAGAAATCAATTTTTAAAAACTCCCCCAAGGAATTCTAATGCACCCAGATAGGGTGAAAAACCTGTGAAGAAAAACTTGACTTTCATCAAGCACCTGGTAATCCATAGCATTGTGTTCTTGTACTGATGGTGTCAATGTATTCAAGGCATTAACCACTGACCTTACATATCAGCTAGTCATGAACCCCAGTTGGTACTCAGCCCTTAAGCTGTGCTAGACCACATAAGGTAACAAAGAACCAAATAAATTCCTTCCCATACAATGGCCTTCCATATTTCTGCCAAAGCTTTAAAAACTGAGAAAGGAAATTTTAAAAGTTCATCCTGGCTACTTAAATTTTTCTAAGCAAAAATTGTATATAGCTCTGTGAATAAAAATAAATTTTCAAATTTTTACAATCTTTCAAGCTTTTGGTACTCAATTCTTTATACAGGGTATCCATAAAATTTGTGTGTGATTTAAGATAGTCTATTTCTAAACTATTTTAAAATGGTTATAATTTGCTAATTCAATGAATTATACACGGTCTCATTTTACTTACAAGATTATGAAGATACAAAGTATTTATATTAAATATGTTTATACAGTTTTTGTCTTCCGTTTAGAAGATGTTGACAAATGGTAATGTTAGGTTACCCAGGAATTTTCATCAAAATACATACAATTTAGTATAGCCATTTTGAAACCGGTTGACTTGAATCTACCCAAAAAATAATTATGAAATGTTTGGTTTTTCCGTAAAGGAGATCAAATAAGAAACATATATTTTAAAAGCTGTCATGCCTTAAACTGCATTACAAGAAAGCAATTGAGGCCATGGTAGCTCACATTTGTATTCCAAGCATTTTGGGAAGCCAAGGCAAGAAAATGACTTGAGGCCAGGAGTTTGAGGCCAGCCTGAGTGACAGAGCAAGACCCAGTCTCTTAAGAAAAAATTAAAAAAGCAATTGATAACTCTGAGTGCTCACCACACAAAAGTATAGTAGTCTCCCCTTATCCTCAGGAGATACCTTCCAGGAGCCCCCAGTAGATGCCTGAAACTGTAGCTAGTACCAAACCCTACATATACTATGTTTTTCATTTTGTTTTAGAGACAGTCTCACTTTGTCACCCTTACTAGAGTACCCTGGCATCATTAGCTCACAGCAACCTTAAACTCTTGGGCTCAAGTAATTCTTTTGCCTCAACTTCCCAAGTAGCTGGGACTACAGGCACCCACCACATGCCCAGCTATTTTCTGAGACTATGAGCTCAGGTAATCCATTCACCTCAGCCTCCCAAGTGCTAGGATTGTAGATGTGGGCCACCTCGCCTGGCCATGTACTATGTTTTTTAATATAGCTTTTTTTTTTTTTTTTTGAGACAGTGCCTCACTTTGTCACCCTCAGTAGAATGCCATGGCCTCACAGCTTACAGCAACCTCAAACTCTTGGGCCCAAGTGATTCTCCTGCCTCAGCCTCCCAAGTAGCTGGGACTACAGGCTCCCGCCATGTAATATAGCTTAATTTACAAGTTAAGACAAAGGAAGAGATTAACAATAATAATAAAACAAAACAATAACAATATATTGTAATAATATTGTACATGAATGTACTCAGTTCTCTCGTGCTCTCTCAAAGTATCTTATAACTGTACTCACCCCTTTTGCTCAAGATGATATGAGATAATAAAATGCCTACATGAGATGAAGTGAGGTGAATGATATAGGCACTGTGAAGTAACATCAGGCTACTACTGACCTGACAGTAAGTCACAAGTAAGATCATCTGCTTTGAGTGATCCTGCGTCATTGAGCCATAATGATGTCGATGCCTGATGTCAGGAGTAGATGACTAACAGGTGGGTAACATACACAACATGGATACACTAGACAAAGGGATAATTCATGCCCCAGGCAGGACAGAGCAAGATTTCATCATGCTGCTGAGAACAACGTGCAATTTAAAATTTATGAATTGTTCATTTCTGGAATTTCCCACTTAATATTTTCATACTATAACTGATCACTGCAACTGAAACTACTGATAGCAAAACTACAGAAAAGGGGGTGCTACTATAGTATATTTCTGAGTGCTTCCAAGTTTTCAAACATGGCTGAAAATAAAATGCATAACGTATTACCCTCTTCTTCAAATCCACATAAATCAGCAGAGAAAAGTCTACATGCAGTCGTACTGGGATGTTCACAATAGACCAACACACCCCAAACCATACACCATCCTTTTTTGCTGGAGAGGGTAAGAGGAGACATCTCTGGATCTATGCATTAGAATCTGGCGTTAATCTTAGGGGAATTCTGCTGTTACTGCGTTAAATATTCCTTGCTCTTTTTCTTCTTATTCTTCATTCCCATTACATGTATGTTAAGCCTTTTATAGTTGTTCTCAGACATTCTGTTCCCTTTTTCCGTTCACTTTTATTTGCTGTTGTTTTGGAAGCTTGTGTTGACATGTCCTTAAGCTCACAGATTCTTTCCTTGGCCTTCCATGTCCAGTCTAATAAATGAACTCCAAAAGCATTCTTCATTTCCGTTAGTGTTTTTGATCTGCATTTCTTTGACTCTGTTAGAATTTCTGCCTTTCTTGCTTACACTACTCATCTGTTTTTGCATGTCATCTGTTTTTTTTTTTCCATTAGAGTCCTCAGCATATTAATCATAGTTGTTTTAAATTCCTGACCTGCTTTGTGCAATATCCCTGCCATACTAAATCTGGTTCTGATGATTGCTGTGTCACAAACTGTTTTTTACCTTTTAGTATACCTTGCAATTTTTTGTTAAAAGCTGGATATGATGTATCAGGTAAAAGGAACGTTGGTACATAGGCCTTTAGCAGGTGGGGGGGGGAGGCATTCTGTCTTTTAGCGAGCCTTTGCCCTGGGTTGTGATCTTCCAAGTGCTTCTCAGTTTTTTTCACCCCTTTAGGTGGGGCGGGATGGTTAGAGGAGACTGTAGTGAAGTACTTCTTCTCTTCCTCCCAGTATTTTCCTTCCCCCAGAGTGGTTAGGCTCTGGTGGGATGGATTATTTTGAGGACAGACCTTGTTCAAGAGAGAATGCTCTGGTGTTATCTAAAGTGTTACTTTGCCTCTCTTCCTACTGAAAGCCCTGGGAATTTTTCTCAGCTCTTCACTGTGAGGACCTGATAGCACTAGAGATAAAACTCACAAAAGTGTGAGGGGTCCCCATCACTGGGTCTTCCTGGAATTTTATACTTTCATAGTTGTCCATACTAAGCCTCTAGCAGTTCATCAATTACAGTTTATGTTATTCTACCCTGATGCTGGTTTCTGTGGAGGTTTCTGTCCACATGCGTCTGCTCTGTAAATTTGTCAGCAGCAGTTTGCCCTGTTACCTTCTCTACCTCATGGGTCTAAGAAGAGTTCATTTTTATCAATTTGTTCAATTTTACTTCTTAGGATGGAGTTTGGACAACTTCCAAACTCTACTCACTGAACCAGAAATTGAATGTCAGAGCTTTGTGTTTTGCATTAAAAACCTGAATGTGTGAAGCACGGGTGAATAATAATACAGTATTTAGGAAAGATCTTACATAGTACAGTTTAGAATCTTAACTATATTATATGAATTCCAGGCATATTCTGAGGTTTTAATTTAGATTAGGGCAGGCATGTAGGGATCAGAGCCTATTTGCTAAACCCTGGTCTTAGTCTAGTTCTCTGCATGTTCTCCTGGTAACAGGTAGGTAATGTATATACACAACAGGGATACACTACACAGAGGCATAATTCATGCTCAGGGCAGGACAATGCAAGATTTCATCATGCTGCTGACCCATAATGTGGATAACAGGATCTACTGATACTGCTATTTATGACAAATCTACAGTGAACTGTATACGTTCAGTGGACTAGAATGAGTTTAAAAATCCCTATGATGAAACTGAGATGAGTAACTGAATCCCTATCACCCCAATTTATATACAGGAAGGTTGAAGTGGAAGTGAAAGCGGTATAATGAATTCTTAACTTTTTTAAGCTTTCATTTATTTATGATGGACACATAAGTGATACTCTCAGAACCTGATTATAAAATAAGGATATAAAATCTGTTTCTTATGTAACTAACATTTTTCATTTGAAGCCTACTCATGAGCAGATAACTGTTAGTAATGTGTAAGTGAAGTTTCTGAAATGAGGCTCCTACAGATTGTGAAAAACATGGTATGTTCACTGAGATAAGCCTACAAGCATGCAGACTCTACACTCTTTAGTAAAACTGAAGATGGCTTTGGAAATACATACGTTTGTCTGAGGATGAGTGGTAAAATTGTCTGTAAGATGTTATATATGTAGAGAACAAGAAACATTATAAAAAAGCACACTGCAGAGTTGCCAAAATTCATAGAATTTTACACCAAGAAGCGTGAAATTTAATAAATTCAAATTTAAAAAAAAAGAATCCATTGGCTCAGTGCCCATAGCTCAGTGAGTAGTGTGCTGACCATATACACCAAGGCTGGCAGCTTTGAATCTGGCCTGGACCTGCTAAACAACAGTGACAACTGCAACTAAAAAACAGTCCAGTGTTGTGGTAAGCACCTGTGGTCCCAGCTACTTGGGAGGCTGAAGCAAGAGAATTACTTAAGCCCAAGAGTTGGAGGTTGCTATGAGCTATGATGCCACAGCACTCTACCAAGGGCGAGTCTGTCACAAAAAAAAAAAAAAAAAAAAAGAATCCATTAAGTGTTTGGGGAATTCCAGGATGAAATGCAGACTGAAACAGAAGAATCCTACCATATTAGAAATATATAAAACCACCTCATTGAAAGTGGTGGTGGTGGAAGAGTGCTGACATAGTCACTTTAGAAATACATAGAGCCTACTCAGACTACAGGCAAAAACTGTGTATGTTCTCCAGCTGCAGGGTACTTTAGTTGGTAATAATGCTTTTTATAAGAGGTATAGTTAACAATTTTGATGCTGCAGTTCTGATATCTCTAATACTGTGTGCCAAAATTAAACTAGTAAAATGGATGATGGCTGTGGGAGTCAAGCTTTTCACTGTTGGCATAGAAAGTTATAGACAAGCAAGGAGAGAAGGCTAGAATGATTCACGTGGATTAGAACTAAAAACATTGGTATCATGTCATATTTAGCATACTATAGAGCAGGCATCCTCAAACTATGGCCCATGGGCCACATGCAGCCCGCCTAGAACATTTATCCAGCCCGCCAGGTGTTTTTGCCACTGCTGCCTGTCCTGCTTAGCAACCGACTCATCCCAGGGCCCGCAGTCTGGCCCTGTAATGGTCTGAGGGACAGTGAACTGGACCCCTGTTTAAAAAGTTTGAGGACTCCTGCTATAGAGTATATATTTTAAATGAAGACAGTTTGTTAACCTTAAAGTGATAAAAAATTAAAGTCTCAGTCCTGGAATTAATGATCATTTTAAAAATTAAGATAGAAGTACCCAAAAAGTATATTATAGTATTTTCAGCATTTGATTTACTAAATCTTGTGGGATTTATTAGATCTCACAGACCAGGGGAGGATTCTAGGTTCAAATTTATAATTACCAATCATATTGTGAATGATCTCCAATATAAGAAATTTGTATTGATACAAACAACTGCAAGCTTCTTCATAAAATAGCAAATATCTGAAATATTTATATTTTCATTTGAATTACTGTTTAAATATAATGTAGATCATCATGTGGTATGATCCTACCTTCACCGTCATTCCCAAAGGGAAATGTAAAGGGTTTCTGTGTAGTTAATACTTGTACCTAATTTTCAGGTAAACATTTGGTTTGTGGCAAAACTTGTAGGATGTTCATTTACTAGTTATTCTTCAAGCTCAGAGGAATGACCATCACATGCATCTAAAAGTTTGGGAAGATTCAGGGACTCAGATCCTTTCTCCCCCCTGGATGGAAAAGAACAGTTTGAATGAAATAGTCAGGAAGATATTTTTTAAAAGCCTGGGAGCATTTTTTTTTTTTTTTAAAAAAACAAGAGTCTCACTTTGTCACCCTTGGTAGAGTGCTGTGTTATCACAGCTCACAGCAACCTCCTGCAATTGGGCTTAGGCCTCCTGAGTAGCTGGGAATACAGGCGCCCGCCACAACACCTGGCAATTTTTCTTGTTGTTGCAGTTTGGCTGGGGCCGGTGCCCTACCCACTGAGCCACAGGCGCTGCCCCAAAGCCCAGGAACATCTTTATAAATTGATATTATTCTTAGATAATGGCATGCATACTTACCACACTGTCTGGAGAATGATATAAAATGTCATATTTTGGTGTTGGACTGTATCTTCTATAATTTGGGGTTCAGAAAATAGAGTCAAATATGATTGAGATTTAATTGGTAGGTTTTCTGAATTGATCCAGAAGCAATTTGCCAAATACTTATCTAGAAATATTCCTTAGTGCTTTTTAGAGTCGTATATACAGCTTTTATTACTCTATATTTACTATCTATTTTCTAATGTTACAAAGACACATTTATAAGGAAAGACAATACTTTGGTTTTATTTTCTTATTACAGTGCAGATTCTGATGCAATGGTTTTAAGATGGACCTTAACTGGTCTATGAACCATACTTTGACTAGGAAGGCTCTAGAGGAGGGGTGGGCAAATATTTTCTACAAATGCGTAGCAGTAAATTAGCAGTCTCTCTTATCCTTGAGGGAGATAGTCTTAAGACACCCCCCCCATGGTTGCATGAAACCACAAGAAGTACTAAACCCTCTATATACTATATTTTTTACTATATTTACAACACGTAACTATGATAACACTTAATTTATAAATTAGATATAATAAGCAATTATCAATAACAGAATAAAAAAGAACAATATACTATACTATATGTTAATAACAAGTTACATGAATGGGCTTATCTTGTTCTGTTACACTCACTCTCTCTCAAAGTATCTTACTGTACTCCACTCACCTATTTTTGGATCATGGTTGACCCAGGGTAACTGAAACCACAGAAAGCGAGATTGTGGCTATGAAGGGAAGGGGGAACTACTGTATTTTAGTCTCGGCAGACCACATGTGGTCCCTACTGCATATTTTCTGCTGCTGGTACTTTTTTGGATTTGTTTTTTTTTTTTTTTTATAACCCTTTGAAATATAAAAAAAACTCTTGTCAGTTCATGGGGACAAATAGAGCAAGTGCCAGATGTGACCTACTGGCCATTGTTTGCCTATCTCTGCTTCAGAGAAAGGGTGTATGGATTCAGTTGATAAAAAAAGAAATTCTAGAACTGGTGTTTGTCATGACTTTTTAGCATTTCAGATGATCATATGATTGTTTTCTATTGATATGTTACCTATTAATTGACTGATTTATTGCTTCCTATTGATGTTACCGATTGACTGATGATTGTTTCCTATTGATATGTTACATATTGATTGATGAGGTGAATTATTGCTGGTTTGTAAGTTTTTTGTTATTGTTCACAAAATTTTTTTATATTTTAAATGAGGTGTAATTTAAATATAGTAAAATTTACTTTTTTTTGCATATGGTAGTATGAATTTTAACAAGTACATATAGTTGCATACTGTCAAAGATACACAAAACCAAATATTAAAGCAGTAAGAAAGAATTTTATTTATTTTCCTTTTTTATTTTTAGAAACAGATCTTATTCTGTTGCCCAGGCTGGAATGCACAGGTGTCCTCATAGCTACTGCAACCTTCAACACCTGGGCTCCAGTGAGCCTCCTGCCTTAGCCTCCCAAGTAGCTAGGATTACAGGTGGCTACCACCACACTCAGCTAATTTAAAAAAAAAAATTTTTTTTTGTAGACTCTAGTTCTTACTGTGTTGCCCAGGATGGTCTTTAACTTCTGCTCTCAAGTGATCATCCCACCTCAGCCTCCGAAAGTGCTAGGATTTCAGGCATGAGCCACTGGACCCAGTCAAGAACAGATTTAAAATCAGTAATATACTATTGCAACAGGGCATTTTGATTTGTACAGAGCTCACTAAGTATTTCAAAAGGAGAATTAGATGGGGAAGCAGGTGGGAAGGGACGCAGTAGAATCAGGGAAGTAAAAAATTACAAAAAGCTAGAGGGGGTTCTGGTCCATCTGAAACCCATCTGGGTTTGTAAACTGGCCCTTATCAAAGTTAGGTTTTCACCCTCCCCAGAGACCAGGACTAGCTACTGCTAGAACAAACTGTAAATTCTTTCAACAGCCTTGGGTTTTCTCAAAAAGGATTTTAAGGAGGATAAGGTCAGCGTAGGAATGTGGCCTTCAAGTTTTAGAAACTATTGTATTTTGCCATGTATAATAGGTTCCCATGTGTAATGCACACCCACGTTTTGGGCCCAAATTTTCAGGAAAAAATTCTTTCATTTTTTTGCTTTTTTTGGAGCCAGAATCTCATTTTGTCACCCTAGGTCAGGCGTCCTCAAACTGTGGCCCGCCTAGGACATTTATCAGGGTGTTTATGCTGCCGCTGCCTGTCCTGCTTAGCAGCCGACTCATGCCGGGGCCCATGGTCCAGCCTTCCAACGGTCTGAGGGACAGTGAACTGCCCCTTGTTTAAAAAGTTCGAGGGCTCAGCGCCTGTGGCTCAAGTAGCTAAGGCACCAGCCACATACACCCAAGGTGGTGGGTTCGAATCCAGCCCAGGCCTGCCAAACAACAATGATGGTTGCAACCAAAAAATATAGCCAGGCTGGGTTCCTGTGGTCCCAGCTACTTGGGAGGCTGAAGCAGGAGACTCGCTTGAGCCCAGGAGTTGGAGGTTGCTGTGAGCTGTGATGCCACAGCACTCTACCCAGGGGGACAGCTTGAGTCTCCTGTCTCTAAAAATAAAAATAAAAATAAAAATAAATAAAAAGTCTGAGGACCCCTGGCCTAGGTAGAGACCTGTGGCATAATCATAGCTCATAGCAAGCTGAAACTCTTGGGTTCAAAAGCTCCTCTTGCCTCAGCCTCTCTAGTAGCTGAGACTACAGGTGCCCACCACAATGCCCAGCTAGTTTTTCTATTTTTTATAGAGATGAGGTCTTACTCCTGCTCAAGCTGGACTTGAACTTCTGCGCTCAAGCAATCTACCCAGCTTGGCCTCCAGAGTGCTAGGATTACAGGCATGAGACACTGCACCCAGCCCCCATTTTAATTTTTTAATTCAAATAAATGTAGTATTTAAATTTAGGTACTTGCTTTTTTGTATTATAAAGGAATTTTAGCATTTATTTTTTAACAAATTATGGTACATGAAATTTTATATAACAAATAATTACAAAACACAAGAACAGATACCAAATACAAGAAATTTTACATATTGGTAACAAACAGTACTACCCATGTACAATGTATATCCTTATTTTGCCCTCAAAAATTTGGACCAAAAAAGTGCACATTATAGTGCTCGCTTCGGCAGCACATATACTAAAATTGGAACAATACAGAGAAGATTAGCATGGCCCCTGCACAAGGATGACACATCATGAAGCATTCCAAATTTAAAAAAAAAAAAAAAAGTGCACATTATACACAGCAAAACATGGTAGGTGAGAAATAAATCTCCAAAAAAAAAAAAAGGAAAAAGCCAGGTACAGTGGCTCTCACCTGTAATTCTAACACTCTGGGAAGCAGAGGTTGGTAGATCACCTGAGCTCAGGAGTTCAAGACCAGCCTGAGGAAGAGAGAGACCTCTATCTCTAAAAATAGCCAGGCACTATGGCAGGTTCCTGTAGTCCCAGCTACCTAGGAGGCTGAGGCAAGAGAATAACTGGAATCTAAGAGTTTGGCTGGGCACAGTGGCTCACACCTGTAATTCCAGCACCTGGGAGGCTGAGGCAGGTAGATTGCCTGAGCACAAAGGTTTGAGACCAGCCTGAGCCAGGGCGAGAACTCCTCGTCTCTAAAAATAGCCGGCACTGTAGCAAGTACCTCTACTCCCAGCTCCTAGGGAGGGTGAGGCAAGAGAATTGTGTTGAGCCCAAGAGTTTGAGGTTGCTATGAGCTATTGACACCATTGTGCTCTAATGAGGGTGACAAAATGAGATTCTGTCTCAAAAAAAAGAACAAAAAAGGAAGGAAGGAAGAGTATTAGAAAAGAAGTGGGCTTGGCGCCTGTGGCTCAAGCGGCTAAGGCGCCAGCCACATACACCTAAGGTGGCGGGTTCGTATCCCCAGCCTGGGCCGCCAAACAACAATGATGGCTGCAACCAAAAAAAATGGCCGGGCGTTGTGGCTGGCGCCTGTGGTCCCAGCTACTTGGGAGGCGGAGGCAGGAGACTCGCTTGAGCCCAGGAGTTGGAGGTTGCTATTAGCTGTGATGCCATGGCACTCTACCCAAGGGGATAGCTTGAGGCTCTGTCTCAAAAAAAAAAAAAA
>CAUYQV010139581.1:0-51780 GCA_963574575.1 Galagoides demidoff | reverse complement strand
TTATATTCCTATATAAATAAGAATTACAAAATAATATTATAAAAAGAAAGATAGCATTGTATCAGCAACCAAAATAGAAAGTACCTATCAATATAGCTTTAACAAGAGCTGTGCAATTTTTTTTGAATACATAATCATTTACTACTTGTTTTTTATGGAATACACAAGACAAAATACAAATAGCAAACAACTTTTTTTACTTTGGTAAAAAATAATATTTTATAATACTAACTGAAATTCCTATTTTGTTAGGTAACATATATTGGAATGGTTTGCAGTGACCTTTCCCATTATTTAACAATCTATCTCTCTGCCCTTCCCCGACACACACCCAACTGACCACACACAAAAAAATCTTCAAATAAAATATCTGAAAAGAAAATACATTTCTATATATAAAATGATCAAAATATCAATTATAAAAATATATGAATGGGCAGCTCTAGTAAAGCTTGTTTTAAATTTCATAATCTGCACATTTTAGATTGATTGTTTCAAAGATTTGTGTACATATTTTAACATTTAAAGAGAAATCTAATTTGAGAAAATCACATCTAATAAAAATACAAGTTACCAACATTACATTCAATATTGTTTCTTCAAAAATAATTTTTCCTTTACACGAAAAACTACTTACTAGGTACCAGATGTGCTGTTATCCAGTTGATACACATTATCTCATCTAATTTTCAAAATAACCCCATCAAAGAATTATATAATCATTCTTTATGTTAAAGATGATTAAATTACTTATCCTAGATTCTACCCTTTGTTACACGATTTCGTATTAGTTTTATGGAACTGGAGCTCTGGCTCTTTGCTGCTGAAGTATATCTTCTATATAAACTCAAATACTGTATCTGTGATTAACAGCATGAACTTTAACAGAAAGATCTCTGTAAAGAATATGGGACAGAGAAAGGAATAATCAGTTCCCCCAAATCCTATGGTTGCTTGATATATAAATATTCACTCACATATAATTTACACATGAAAATTAGTTAAAATTTGACATTTAAACAAAGTGCCTCCCATTTCTTTAGTCTAATTATCTTAGAAAAGTATATGCCTGTATAAATTATTGCACATGAAATTGAATAGTGATACTGATATTTGGCTTTAAGACACTTTTTTTAATACACTTTTATTTGTCTTGCTTTCTTTTAAAACATTCAATGTGAGATAAATAAGTTATACTGTAACTTAACCTGATTAGCCAAGAATAGTTCTTGCAGAAAAGTAAGGTTTTTCAGCTTGCATTCCATGCTCCTAGCCCATCCAATTTATCATTACTTTTGAGAAACTCTATTTCAGGTGACTAACATCAACCCTGCATAACAGATGCTATGGGAAATCAGATGCCTTGGGAAATAATTTACACCTCATTTTTAGCTGGCAATATTCCTCATTTCCTGATTACAGAATAGAAGGTCAAAGAATCTAAGAAACATCAAAAGAAGAATCCCAGGGATTTTTGCAAATTAACATTTACTTCTAAATTTAGTAATACACGCCTTCTCTATTAAATTAATTTCTAAAATTATAAAGTAAAATCACCACAAAAAGCAAGGAACCATGTCTGTTTATACCACACAACATTTTATTGACATAGAGTCCGATCAACCCACCTGTGAACATCTAAATTTTATATTCTGCTTACATGGCATAATCTCTGCCTTTCATATGTGTTATTGTTTGAGAAAAATATAGAAACAAATCAGAAAGGGTTCTACTGTACTTACATTAATGAAAGTTGTCATAGTCACTTAATGTGTTACAAATTCATTATTCTGTCCATATTTCTGCATCTTACTCACAAGGTAAGCTTCTGTCCAGTACTGCACTCAAATTCTGACGTAGAAGGTATATAGAAATTTTCTTTTTAGCGGTCTAATGACTAAGAACAAAGTTAACCAAGATCCTGCTCTTCCAGGTCAAATACACACAGAGGCACACTCACATTCTCCCGTCCTACAGGCTATAGGATGTGTTCCAAAGTCTTTCCCTGAAGCAAAGTCAAGTTCACAAATCTATAGTTTGCTCCCTCTACTTTGTGAAAAAAATTCAAAACATTCACATCTTTAAAACACCACCATTCTTCTTTTGCTCCTTCAAAAACTCCATAATAAAATATTCTCACTCCACTTCACGCATTTCTCTGTGAAATGATCTGTTGGAATCAGGAAACTAGCAGCACTTAGGGAGGTAACTGTGGAAAGACTTCTCACCCCACACATTCAGTGTTCCAGGATTATCTCTTCTGAAAATCATTCTCAACAAAGTTACAAAGACGTGTGTGTCCACATTCTGTCATCAGCAAACTCTACAGTTGTGCACACCATCTGGGTCGGGGACACGCTAATAAAATCTTGATTCAATTTGCAAAAAACAAAGTATGTAATGCAACAAACGTACCCCCTACTATTCTGAATTTTTTTTAAAAATCACCTACATATTATTAATGAAAATCTATTTAGAAAACCCATGACTTCCCTAAGTACCTTTTTATTCTTGCCTTCGCTTTCCAAAAGCCTAGTTTTACCCTTGGCTATAGCAATTTTGTATTATCCTTTCAGAGAAATAACCTAATTTTGTATTTGTCATTGGTTCTCTATGTGTATCTGCTAGAGTTCTCTGTAAATCTAAGTCTACCATCAACCCCTTTCAACTGATAACGCATTCTTTTATGTGTGTTTCCACTTTATTGGTCATGTTGTTTTCACAGCCCTTTGCTTCTTTATTTTTAATGTTCATTGTTTTTAATAAACATAATCATTGTATATACTACTTTTAAGGTTCAGAGTGCTATTTTTTTTTTTTTTTGAGACAGAGCCTCAAGCTATCCCCCTGGGTAGAGTGCCATAGCATCACAGCTCATAGCAACCTCTAACTCCTGGGCTCAAGCGAGTCTCCTGACTCCACCTCCCAAGTAGCTGGGACCACAGGCGCCCGACACAACGCCCGGCCATTTTTTGGTTGCATCCGTCATTGTTGTTTGGCGGGCCCGGGCTGGGGATATGAACCCACCACCTTAGGTGTACGCGGCTGGCACCTTAGCCGATTAAGCCACAGGCGCTGAGCCCAGAGTGCTATTTCAATACAAGTATATAATGCATAATAATCATTGCAGGGTAATTAGCATACTCATTACCAAAACCATTTACCATTACCTAGTACTTTGAACATTCAACATCATCTCTCTCCCTATTTTAAAATATATAATAAATTCTCATGAATTATTGACATCCCACAGTGTTACAGAAGAATTTCTTCTATCTGGCTGTAATTTTGTATCCATCAACCAATCTCTGTCTATCCCCCGCCCCACTCCACTTCCCATTCCCTAGTAACCACAATTCTACTCTTTTCTTCTATGATATCAACTTTGTACCTTTCATGTGAGAGAGCACATACAGTATTTATCTTTCTGTGCCTGGATTACTTAACATAACGTTCCCCAGACTTCATGTTGTCACAAATGACAGGATTTCATTCTTTGTGATGGCTGAATAGCATTATTTCATTTCATTTTGTATATGGCGTATTTTTTAATCCACTCATGTGTTGATGGACACAAAGATTGATGCCATTACCTGTGTGAGTACTCACATTAGTATGTTTCACTACGTATATGTTTCCATTGGTTTAATTCTTTAATGGGAAACATTACAGGAAGGCTCTCTCTTTCTCTCTCTCCATATAGAATATTTACATACATATATAATGGTACATTCAGAAAGAGAGAGAGAGGATGAAGAGGATGCTAGAATGAAAACTGGCAGTGACAGTTTTGTAATTCTGAGAAAGTGAAAGAGCCAGTTGTGTAATTATGAGAAAGTGAAAGTGAGTTAAACACCTCTCAAAGCCAGAACGTACTGAGGCTTCATTACTGAAAGGGCATCCGTGTCTTGAACGGGAAAATGAAAATTCAGATAAGACAGTCTCTATAGATATTTTCCCCGACTTCTAAAATTCTATAACGCTATAAAAATTTACATGGCTGGCAGCTGTTAGCTTGGTAAGAGGAGTAAATAACTCTTGGTATGACAGAAATTAAAACGGAGGACTGTGGAGAGAATTACGATGTGCTAGCAAAGGTTGCCCTTAACAGTAATAACTGGCAATGTGTATCCTCCTCAGTGGTATGAAATATCTCCAGCTACTCATCATGGAGTCTGCTCTCTGGGAAGCTGTCAGAATAAAAAACACTCCTAACTGTTTGGAAATACAATAACTCTAGTTAATATGCTTTCCTGATCTGACAAGTGCTGATTTATGATGTTAACCAAGGATTAGGTATCAACAAGCAATGCTAACATTTACCGATGCACTTGAGAAAGAATCTCATAAGTGACACTCTGGCAACGTCAGGATTTGCATATATCTGTGGCAAAAGGTAGGAGATTGCTGGGGAAATTTTCTCATTTTAATTTTTAATGTTTTCACACATCAGAAATCATTCTGATTATTCAAATATTAATTTAAAATATGCATATATTTGAATACAGCTTCACTTTTTTCCTAAAGTTATGTTTTTTTATTGATACAAATATCTGCACACAAGTATTGGGTACATGTGGTATTTTGTTACATGCCATGAGTATATAATGATAAAGTCAGGGTATTTGGGCTGGCCATCACTTCTAATATTTATCATTTCTATCTGTTGGGAACATTCAAGTCCTCACTTCTAGCTATTTTAAAATATACAGTATATTGTTGTCAACTTTAGTCACCTTACTCTACTATCCAATAGTAGAACTCTTTGCTCCTATCTAACTGGTTATCTTAACCAGGCTCTCTTTATCCCCCACCACCCACACAGCCTTCTCAGTTCCAGTTCTTATCATTCTATTTTCTACCTCCATGAGAACAACTGTTTTAGCTTCTCCATATGAGTAAGAACATGATGTATATATAGGAACATTTTATATATATGTATATATATATATATATATATATATTTTTTTTTTTTTTAATAGAGACAGAGTCTCCCTTTGTTGCCCTCAATAGAGTGCTGTCACATTATAGCTCACAGCAACCTCCAGCTCTTGGGCTTTAGATGATTCTCTTGCCTCAGCTTCCCGAGTAGCTGGGACTACAGGCACCCGCCACAATGCTCAGCTATTTTTTTGTTGCAGTTTGGCCGGGGCTGGGTTTGAACTCACCACCTTTGGTATATGGGGCCAGCTCCCTACTCACTGATCCACAGGCACCACCGGAGAACATGATATTTTTTAAACTGGTTTGTGTTTTCTTCTGAAAAACATACCCTTTGCTAACCCAGTATTGTGAAGGAAGTTCATAAAAACTTACCCGTTATCGCTATTCTCTTTATTTAAATTAAGTGTCATAAATTATAAAGACTCAGTGAGATAACCATATTTCTTTATGGAGATTAATGGCATACTAATAAAATACTCTTACACTTACAGATCTTACTTTCTCTAAGAAATATACCCTTTAGAAATATTGTTGGATGTGTGATTCATCTGGTTAAGATTCTACAGTGACATGTATGGACAGAATGTGTTTCTGTAGAGGAAGAAGGGCTGCCATGTCATTGTGTTCCATATGCAGAGCCGCCCATATGGAAACCTGGGAAGATGATTTTGCATTCAGCCTGCAGAAAGATAGGACTACACATATCAGTATATTTTAATGGTGACAGAAGAAAGGATTTTCAATTTTTTGAGTAACAAGTAACTTATAGTTTCTTTTTCTTTTTCACAAAAAAATTCAAAACACTTAATGAAGAATGGATTTTCTTTTCTATAGCAAATACTTCAGATAAAATAATATCTTTATAACAATACAATTCATAGCAAACGTATTGAACTGCTTCTTACTCTCTGTATTCTCAACAAAAATCAGTCTTGTCTGCTATTAAAATAAATTTAGATCTGGATCACGTCAATTGCTAATTTAACAGTTGCAGCAGAAAAAATCCTGAGAAAATTGTGAACAGAAGCACCTCAAAGTAAACTATGAATTATGGCTAAAATAAAAGAAAGATCTTCTCCAATAAATTTTCCTCCCATTTTTCACAATCTCATGAATGAAGCAGAGATATTAATTTCATACACTATCTCAGACAAAAAAGATGATACTATCTGCCTTAATATATCTTCACAATGAGCATCCTGCCAGTTGAGCAGACAACTTTCTACTATAATAACATCAACAATATCAAAGAAATGAATGGTTATACTCTTTGTCTTTCAATTTTAATCAAGAAAATATAAAATATCAACTTCAAGTATGTAGTATATAAAAGAACTATATATCAAAATGAATCCATCCATACAAACCAACATTTTTCCTCTATACCCATCCCACGTATAGGTTTGTATATTTCATTGACAAAATCTTAATTCCAGTAATACTTTACAGTTTGTTGTTTTGCTTTTACAGTTTGTTGTTTTGCTTTTTTATGGTAATCACAAACCCCTAACAATTAGGCTGCAAATAAGCAAATTAGTGCTTATCTGTAACGTTTTATTGAACATGTAGCTTAACATAGAACCTAAAAATATGATAAATGCCTGGCATTTCTTATTATCAAGAAATATATCAAACTGAAACAACTTTAAATGATTAATAAATTATAAATCATTTAGTTTTCCTCCTCTTAAAGAGTATAAATATGATTTATAAATTCATATTGTTTGGGATTCACTGAGGTTACCAAGAATGCTTCTGCACAGCTAAGGACACAAGTAAAGCAAAAAGACCACCTTCAGAATGGGAAAAGATATTTGCAGGGTATCAATCTGACAAAGAGTTGATAACTAGAATCTACAGAGACTCAAATTAATTAATAGAAAATGAACAAACAATCCCATCTACCCTTGGGCAAGAGTTATGAACAGAACCTTCTCTGATAAAGACAGATGAATAGTTAACAATCATTTGAAAAAATGCTCATCATCCCTGATCATCAGAGAAATGCCAATCAAAACCACCCTGAGATATCATCTACCCCAGTGAGAATGACCCACATCACAAAGTCTCAAAGCTGCAGATGCTGGTGTCAATGTGGAGAGAAGGGAACATTTTTACACTGCTAGTGGGACTGCCAACTAATACAACCTTTTTGGAAAGAAGTATGGAGAATCCTCAAAGAACTCAAAGTAGAGCCTTTCATTTGTTCCTGCAATCCCATTACTAGACATCTACCCAAAAGAAAAAAAAAATCATTTTATCATAAGGATACTTGCACTAGACTGTTTATCACAGCTCAATTTACAATCACCAAAATGTGGAAACAACATAAATGCCCACTGACCCAGGAATGGATTATCAAGCTGTGGTATCTGTATACCATGGAATACTACTCAGCCACTAAAAAGTATAGAGACTTTACATCTTTTATATTAACCTGGATTAAGTTGGAACACATTCTTCTTTGTAAAGAATCATAAGAATGGAGAAGCAATAATCCAAGGTACTCAATTCTAATATGAAAGCCATAGAAGATCTAATACAAGGGGGGTGGGGGTAAGGGAATGTGGGATCAGGGGGAAGGGAGGAGGGGGTCACAGTTTATGGCACACCTCTAGGGAGTGGGACATAATTACAAGGGGAACTTTACTTCAGGAACACAATCAGTGTAACCTAATTCTTTGTCTTTATAATTTTCAGTAGAATGCCACCCACACAGGAAAACAAGGACTACTAATGGTAGAAAGCATATTTTATGATCAAAATTATTCAATATGTACAAAATATATGAACATATTTTTGATACAATGACCTTACCTAATAGTCATTTACCAATAAAAGAAACCAAAAAAGATCTCACTTCAAAATATACTTCTTTCACATATTTTGAAATGGCTATTCAGAGTCCCTGAAGACAGGAATATCCCTGAAAAGCTGCCTTTTGTGGAATTTTGCTTCTGTAGAGAAAAATCTACAATAGTGATATAAACATCTCAGCTTTCTCTGGGGCCCCTGTCTTATCTGGATCTAGAAAAAATTAACTCAATCTCAGGGTACTATCCATTCTGTCTAAAAGCAGCTCCTAGATTAGCTGGGATATTTTTATCTGCGTATCAGGACGACCTTTGCTTCACAGGCTTTCCTCCCTCCATTTTCACATAACTTGTGATGACACCGTCCCCAGAACCCAGAAAAAATGGGTCCCAAGCCACTTTTCTTGGATCATCCATTTTGCCTGAAAATCATTTACTCCTCAAGTCCTGCAATCTCCCCTCTCTCCAATGAACAGGGTCAACCATCAGGCCCCTGCTTCAAATTTTCACATTTTTATGACTCTCATGCCTATATACCTGTTAATAAATACGTATGTCTGTTTATTTGTCTAGTGTGAGTTTGTTTAATATATTCATATTATCAGAACTTCTGTGGAAAATTTAAACATCCCTACAGTTTTGGCATCATTGGAGCTGGTTACAGATTTTTGTTTACGTTTGAGTAAACTTCAGGAGAAAAAGAAGCAAAAACCAAGGAGGGGAAAGAAAGAGAAGCAGGTTTGATATGTCTCATGCTGTCTTTATTGGAAACGGAATCTCCTCTCTGTCAAAGAGTAGAGGATGTGTCTTTTATTATCCTTTTGGCTCAATAAATACTTTTCACAGTGACCTGTGATCCTATTCTGATCAAGTGTTTTAAAATCTGACATAGTTGACATGCTTCCCAAAACCAAATTTCAAATTTTAAATTAACTTCTTTTCCTCTTTTTTTTTTTTTTTTCACTTCAAACTAACTTTTAGAATTTACAGAGGGGCTTTGAGGGCCATGTTAAATAATATGGGATGCACTGTCAAATCCTGTTTAATCTTTTGAGTTATATGTCTATGTGGATATGTTACTAGGATATGTCCCTAAATTGTATGAAATTCCTAAAGACCTGCATGTTAAATTGTTGTAGGGCCCAGAAAATGACCCTTGTTCTATTTCAAGTGTCTTTATGCCAACTTTGAGGTCTTGTCCATAGTAAAATGCTTTATTTTAGTGTTCTTTTCCCTTAAAAGCTACTTTCAAATTCTAAAGAATTTCTTCAGTGAAGTTTATCAAGTACTCTGAAACACAGGGTTTGGGAAAAATTTAGACTACAAAATTAGACTGGGTAAGAACTTTCCAATGAAAAAACACTGGACTTCTAAATTTCCTAATCCAACACCAAGGAGAATAAGAATCAATTTCATGAGGCTGAACTTAATGCAGAACTAAAATTATTTTATGACTTTTTCTTTGAAACAGGACTGATTCATTTCATGTTTACTTTTCTAGAGTGAAAATAACTGTTTATTCTTTTAAGCTATTTTTAGCTGACAGACATTGAGTTACGTATACTTTCATGAACACAATTTCTAACATTCACTTTCCTTTTTACTTGATCCCTCCAAAATTTAGAAACTACCCTCGAGTATTTTTATTTTATGGCAATACAGTTACTTGCATAATTTCAATAGAATCTGTTTTCTTCTGTAACAAGACAAAACTGAAAACATGGTTATTTTACCACGACTTTGAATGGAATGCTGTATTTTTTCAGATACATCCAGTTTGCTTTGAAAGATTGAGATTGACTTATAGCACCAATAAAAAGCCCTTTAGAAAAACTTGCATGGTATCTTCTCTAAACCTTATAAGGTTCCTGACATTGTAGTAAGTAAAAAATGTTACTCTCTCACAGATATAAAAACCACAAGGTATGTTGGGGTAGTTGAGAAGTGAGGAATTCACCAAAATCATACGGGTATCATAGACAAGTCTGACGGCAAGGAAGAGCCTCTGCTCGGTTTTGTATCCTGGAGATGCTTTTAAATGTATAATCTGAAATTTCTTATGAAAACTTCCAGTAGAGCCAACTTTAAAAAAGTCTCTCTAATAAATTGCTATTCTTACTGTATTTATTCCAAACATCAGGCCATGGTAATGAAAGTAAACTCATTTTACAAACATATTAGTCAAGCCATAAAATTTGGGGTAGAAATGACTGGAGAGGAAAATTGTATTTCAGAAGAAAACTATATAATGTATTTTAGCCTTATCTAATGTTTTTGAGTTCTTTTTATTATTTGGACTAAATCTTGAATTTTAAGTTCCCTCCAATGTCAGAATGCTACTCTCCAGGCTAATAGTTGAAATTTCTCTCCCATTTCTGACTTAAAATCACTAAAAATTAAACCTGTGCTTTTCTTGAAGGCCTATGAACCAAAGGTATACAATGTTAAATCAACTATAAATCAGTACACTTACTTATTATATAAAGAACCTTCATGCTTGCTGATAAATGGAGCACTGAGAAAATTTACTGGAATAACTGATTCAAATTACACTCTAAAAATTTTTGTCAGGTTGCCGATGCCTTCCCACTTCGAGTGAAGATGATTTAGAGACTCTAGAAAAAGAGCTTAAAAACCACTCCAGACATTAAATTATGTTTCTTATTTTGTTTTCATAAAAAAACCCTTTTATTGTAATATATACCTGCATGCTCACAACATAGAGGTGACTACGGATTACAGAGACCCGACCTTGATGGAGGCCATCTACAATGCCGCCCTATGGAATGGGACATAGCTGTTAAGTCAAACTGACCTTCCCAGGATTAAGAGACTGTTCAGGAGATTTGTGTCTATAGAGAAAAACCTGTATTAGTAAAATAAACTGCTAAGTTTTCTCTACGGCCCCTCTTTTAAGTAGATCTAGGAAAAATCAACTCAAAGTAACACGATCAACTATTCTTTCTCAAAACAGCGCCTAGATTGCCTAAGATAGTTTCATCTGCTTAAAAGGATATGTGCTCAGCAGGCTTTCTCCCCTTCACTGCTTCATAACCTGTGATGCCATTTCTCCCAGAGCCCAAAGAAACTTGGTGGTCGGATGAAAGTTCTTTTCGTATGAAAATCATACACTCCTACCCTCCCTCGTCTCCCTTTTCCTAGTGAAGAACACATTTCAGCATCAACCATCTGACCCTGGGTTGAGCTTTCCATTTTATCAGATCCCCAAGCAAATATTCATGTTAATACATTTTTATGCCTCTTTTTCTTGTTAACCTATTATCAGTTTTATCATCTCACATTATCAAAGCTTCAGGAGATAAATTGAAACCTTTCTAAACCAAGATATTGCCCCATTTGCCTGAAAACAATATAGTACACATATTATAGATCTTGTATTAAAAATGAAGAAACCACATGTTGTTCAGAATTAAACCTAAAACAGAAAAACAACGCTACATTATTTTTCCAAGGTGTGTAGATTAATTTCTAAATGTATTTTATGAAAAAGAGGGATTGACATCACACAAAAACCACTGATGACCCTGTGTATGGCTATGAGCAGCCATTAATTTACCTTACAAAATAAGACAGTAATTGTGTCCCTGACTATTCTATTATTGGGGTAAACTGGTACTTCAAATCACATTTTTTTATAGTTTCATAATTCACTGTAATTATATTCCTTAAAAAAAACTCCAAGATCTAATCTCTATTTTAGAACAAAAGCAAAATGAAGAATTCTGATGGGAAATAATGAGAGATTTATTTTGATTTGCTGTAGTCAACACATATTTTTCTTTTCAAATAAATGTAATGTAGACATTAGCATTACTTTGCTGATGGTACTTTTGGCAATTACAATAACATTAGCTGCTGCTAATGCATAGCCACCCTGTAATTTACAGACGAATGCCAGTGGTTTCTGGAAGAAAGAATCATAGGGACTTATTAGTTTACATTACAAGAGAAATCTTATAACAAACTTTAAATTTAAAAAATAGCCATTTCATATGTTACACTTAAGAATATGTTACATGTTTGATTTACTTACTAAATAATAAATAAAAATATATTTAACTGCTTTAACTATATTTCCATCTCCATAATTACTAGCTATAGCACACTGCCCCCAAATAACTTCTCAAGGGAATATTGATTATGGAGTTGTGGAGACTAGAAAGATTGTGTAACATAAACTAATTTAGAAGGATCAACACCATCTAGATATTTTTTTCCTAAATTTGTATGTTCCCTACTACATCGAAAGGACATTTCAAATGGTGACTAAAAATCTTTGATGAGACTACAAATACATCTAATCAACATTAAAATCTATCAAGCCAAATTTGCCTTGGTGTTACTCCATGAGGCATACTCCATATGAGGACTTCAAAAACAAGGCAAAATAAAAAATAAAACCCCAAAATCTACCTGAATCATAGAAATAATATAAGAGAACATTCAAAGTTAACTTTTACAAATAAAGATTTTTTAAAAATGTGTGTGCATTTGTTTATGTTTGCTTATACAGGTGTGAGAGAGAAAGGGAACGGGAGAGAGAATAGAGAGAGGAAGAACAATAAATGTAAAAAAAGTGTATAACTTAGAAAAGGCTTATATTATAACATTACATGTGGCTCTAGTTTGCTGGCTAGTCAAACACCAACTACTGTCTACTTATAGATTGAAGATCTACTTTAGAGCTTCATAAGATATAGATTCCTTCCTCCAAAGTCAAGGTGGTCTAGATGACACCAGTGGACAACTATCATTGACAATTACTACTAAATACAATTACTACTAATATAAATATCTACCAATTAAATTATTGTGATAAATTCCTTGTAATAGTATTTACGCAGCTTTTAAAATCCACTATGTCTTTCATTTCTGCATTATCCAATTTTTAAGCAAGGCCAGTTGCTATATTTAAATGGTGTTCATGTATGACTGAATAATCAATTAATAATCATTCCCTTAGAGTTTGTCACAAAGAAGAATAGTATTAGATTCTACAACTTATCTCCCTTAAACACAACTTATTCTAAATGGAAATAAATTGTCAAGTGTCAATTAGTTAAGTATAATTTTTGGTGGACAGAAGAAAGACACCCCTGAAGATGTTCATTTCCAAATCTCTGGAACCTGTGAATGTGGCCAAACATGGCAAAGAGATTTTGCAGAAGTGATGAAGAATCTTGACAGGAGAAGCTTATCTTGAATCCCCTGGATGAGCTTAAGATAATCACAAGGGCCTTTATCAAAATTAACGGAAGGCAGTTCATTGAGATAGAAATACGATGACAGAAAAGGAGAGAAAGACTGAGAGAGTAGGGTAGGCACAGGCAAGAGGGATTTGAAGATTCTACACTGCTGGCTTTGAGGCTGGAAGAAGGGGCTGTAAGCCAAAGAATGCAGGTGGCTTTAAGAAAGGTGGAAAGGCAAGAATAGGGATTCTCAATTAGAGACTCAAATCAAAAACAAAAACAAAACACTAAGCTAATAACACCTTGATTTTAGACCAGTGAGACTTCTGCCTTCCAGAGCAGTAAGATATTAAATTCTTATTGTTTAAGGCACTAAAATTTGTGGTAGGTTGTTCCAGTTGCAATAGAAAACTAATACAGGGGTGGTCAGGGACATGCACTTTAAAGTCAGGCCACCTTGTCTTGAAACTTAGAGGAGTCTCTTGCAATTTGTAAAATGTGTTCACTATCTACCATGTAAGATTACGTTTAGGCTCAAGGGAGATAATACATGGTGCTCAGTGCTCTATTTGGCACAGTCAATGTTCAAGAACTGTGGTCATGTTTTCATGGATTTATTCTGAAATATTAATTTCTCTCTCCTGACATTCTTGTGAGTGGTAAGAAATGGGAACGGAGTGATAGCCATAGGTACAGAGTAAGAGCTGTGTGGAGTCATCAGAAATGGATTTTGAAAAGTAGGTAAGCATGGTTTTGGAATGCCTAATTCTTCACTTATCAGTTAGAAAACCTCAAACAGGCAATACACTGTTTCTGAGACTGAGGGTGGTAATTAGTAATTTATATAAAATAAACATTCTTCATAAATTTGTTCCTAGGGTTCATTCAAGGTGTCTAACATAAACTTGGGACATAGCTGGTATTGACCACTGAATGTTAATTTTTTAAATTCTCATTCCTACTTAGCCTTAATAATTTAAATGCCCTGAAACTTATAACAAAAGTGAAGCATATTAATGCAAATGGTGTAACCTAGTTGTTTGTGCCTTCACGTGAAACGGAAATAAACAAACAAACAAACAAAAAAGTAAAGCACATTTATAAAGGTGAAGATAGGGAAACCCAGACACAGTAATATGGTAATGCTGGAGTAGAACCCAGGAATCCTGTTTCCAAGACGAAAGTTTGTTCCCTAAATCACACTTGGCTGGAATATTAACCAATCCTTAAAACAAAATACAGCAGATCAGTGCTTTTGAACATTACTTAATTTCACTTTCAGCTAAAGTGTAGGGAATTTTAGAAATTGAAATACTATGAGTAATCATGTAATATGATTTTTAACATAACAACTTTGTACATTACATCAACTTCCCATGAGATTTATTGAAGAGTTACATGAGAAGCATGGGGAAGTTTAAAACAGCAAATGTAATGCCAAGCAAAGGTTTAGTTTATTCAGATTATTATTCATTTTCTAATTCAGAACATTAGCACGCTTGTAAAATACACATTAATACGAATTCACTGTCCTAAATTCCCTCACCCTTACTTTTGTCTCAAACTGACAACCTCAAAAGTTAATCACGGAAAAAGATTTGGCAGGCATCCCAGCACAGAAAAAAAGGATGTATAGATTAAAACTACTTGGCATTCTAGTCACAAATAACACACTAGCAACACGACCACCAGGAGTCTTCCATCAGAAAGAATGTATTGTTCTCTGAATCACGTGAAACACTTGTGATTAAGTCAGAGCACACCTTGACCACCGTCACAGATTTCATCTGAAAAATGAGACAATTAAGGTTTGGGACAATGTAAATGCATCCAAAAAAAAAAAAAAAAGAACATATTAAATGTACGTAAAAGCATTTATTTTCATTAATGAATAGTCGATATATTTTTAAAGTCAAAGCTTATGGATTTCTGTTTCTAGGCTTTACTCTGTCCTTGACGTACAAGTTAAAACCTTTCACTCATTTTCATGCAGTTCTCAGTCTTCATTTCTAGTTAGCCTGAAAACAGCTGCATTTTTATTCCAATAAGTACTATCAAAAATTAGGGTCTTCCATACTGACTTTTAATATTAAAAGTAAATTTGAATGCCCATACTTATGAAAAATGGGTTGTATTTCTGATGGGAGCGTACAGAATGTTTAGAATTGGATTATAATATTAAACACTATTCCAACCAACACACACTTCTCCTATACTTCAATGGAATGTTAAGTATAATCAGGTAGATTCATATAAAACAATAAGTTTGTATAATGATATTGGCATATCATAAATTATATAGGTAAATATATATAAATACATATACGTCATGCAGTGGAAAAATGTAAGACTCTCTGGGCATTCTGTGTAGCAGTTCGATATTTTTTGTTGCACACAATTCTGCATGTTGCTGTGTACCCTCTCATTTTAATTCAGTTAAGGTAGTTTATGCTGCAGTTTGCTTCCCTGATGATTTGCAGTCTGCACACCAGAGTTTTCTGGCAATAACAATGAGATGCTGAGAAGATGAAGTACAAGGACAGCACAGTGACATCAACTATGACCCCAAATAATTTGGATTGAAAGTCTGTTTGTGAAAAATGAATCACTGTGCTTGGTTTTCACACAAAAGGGCTAGTCAGGCCTCATTAAAGAATCTTATAAGTAAACAGGTTTCACACAATATAAGTTTTTGAATCAGTTTATGATTTTACCATTTTTGTTCAATAACAGGATGATTGAAATGGGGATACTTGCATCATTTCTACTGAGAACCAAAACAACAAATTCAGTACATGTGAAAAACATTGGAAAGAGATTAGCAAGCCAATGAACAGAAGAGATGGTTTAGCAAAAACTCTACACTCTTAAGGCTTAAGAAACAGACCAAGTGCAGTGGCTGGGTACTCTGGGACCACTAAGGGAGAGCCCAGGAGTTCCAGGGTGCAGTGTCTCGAGCAAGGAAAGGAAACCAAAGGGAAATGAGAAGGAGACAGGAAGGAAGGGAGGGGGCGGAAATATTCAGAGAAATGATCATTTCAAGGGATTTGAGGATTACATATTTGGAACTCACTTTGATATATTATAAATTACTGAAACAACCAGGGAGGTCATATATATGACATAATGGACTGTGCAATTAAAAGTACAGTGGCTGAACACACTGAACATCTGTATGTGAACTCCCCACGCTAAACAAATGAAAGTATTTTGAGTATAGTGAGTATAGTACTTCCCTCATATAAAACACGCTTTAAATTAAGCAACAGTCTAGTAATTCACACCGGAAGACATCATCATAAATTGAAAGCACACTAGCCAAATAATATTATGAAATGACATATCAGTATTATTTTATGTTTACAAATTATGTTCACAAATTATATGAGAGTTTGATTATAATTAAATTATTGTCCTGGCTTAGTCTGCCCAAGTGGCTTCTCTGGAGGAAATAAAGTTCCTTGAGGAAAAAGGTAACTCTATTTGGTTATCTCTGTGAACCAAATTTATATCATAATGCTCGCCATAATGACTAGTAAACAATTGCTTATCCAAAGATGTCTGAAATTAATAAATGCATAAAAGAATTCTCCGTATTGAGCAAAAGAAAATATAGATAAATTAATATCCCAGACTGCCTGGTTAATTAAAAAATGAGTACTGCCTGTAATCAATTTAAAAAGAATATAACTTAGTAAAATATGAGAAAATTGCCATAGTTAAAAACTTTTAGTAGGATTAAGAACAACTGTGAAAATTAAAGAAAATAAATATTTTCTCCTCACATTATTAATAGGCCAATATCACAGGAGTCAAGTGCAGAGAAATATCAATGAAAATCTTGTCACAGGATAAAATTTCTTAGAAATTGGGAAACTATGCAGTGAGCAGGAAAGATGCTGAACTTGACATTTTCAAATAAGCTTTTTTAGGATAATCTTAAATATTCTTGACTCTCAGGATTTTCCATTCTGAACACTTAAACTTTAAAAGACTTTTACATCTTCTTCTCTAACCTCTCCTTCTCTCAAAGTAGCTCTATTTTATCAGATAATGATTCTTTTATTTTTCCTTAACAAAATGTTAGAAAATGACGGGTCTGACCCTTGCTTAATTCCCAGGGTCATAAGTCTCTCTCTTCTCCCCCATTGCCATACGTCAATGAACCCATGTTACACTGACACTTTCCAAGTTCTCAACATCCTTATCAAACTTATTTCTTGTTCTTGACCTTTTCCACAACTCTAGATAGAACATGGTTTAAGTTATTCTCCATCTGACTCCTGTTACGATTCATAATTCAATAAAAATCACTGATCATACCTGAACTTACTAAACTCTGCCTTCACACCGATTGCCCAAGGTTACTATGAATTTACTCAACGCTTTTCAGCCAAGACTTCACATCTACCTGTGGGTATAAAATCAATCACTGTGTGTCTGCTCTCTCATTCAAATACACAGTAGTTCACATGGATACCTTTAGCCTATCCGTCCTTTCCTTAGCTGCATCCTGTCAACCCTGCTTTCTTTGTTCCTAAGTAGCGGCAGGTATTTTCATTAATTTTAAATGTCTTACACCAGTAATAAGTGAGGCAATGGCGATGTAATCAGTTTGATTTAAGCATTTGACAATGTATATAAACTCATCACATTGTACCCTATAAATGTAGACACTTATGATTTAATTTAAAATTAATAAAAAATAAAAAAATTCTTTTAAAACACCTACCCTTTGTGAAAAAAATAAACATTTATAGAATAGAATAAATGCCTAGGATATGAAACATACTGGTTTGATTTGAACTAAAAATAATTTTTCTTTCAGATTCAGTAAAGAATTATCTTTAATAACATTGATTTTAGTATTTAAGAAGACAGAAGGCAGATTCCTACAATTACAATACATCAAAGAAATAGATTGGAAATTCCCTTTCATATACAGACAGATCACCACTCTGGGAGAGACAGAATACCACTTCAATATACCTCTAGTCTTCAATTTTAAATCCTTTTCCTTTAGAATAAAAGATGACAGTGGGCATTAGGAAGAAAGAATGCAACTAATAATCTGGCACATTTAAGCTAATTTTTAAAAGCACATGAAATTTTGGCCTCAAGGGACTTCCTTCCCTCCCCCCAATATGAAATGATTTAAGTTTTTTTCTATTTAAATCAAAATGTTCTTCAGGACCAACCCACTCTCTGTGCTAGCTGTGATGACTTGAACAAGTCACATATTTCTTCAAGGGATTTTTTTCTTTGTAACATCATCAGGAAGTTGTATTCAAATAGTTTGCAAGTCTACTTTTCATAACTAAATATTTCAATTTCCCTGCTCTTTTCCAGGATTCCTTGAAAAACACGAAGCCTAAGCATCTCCTTTGCTCTAGGGCAGGACTGCATGTGCAAAAGCGAGTGTCTGCCCCAGCAGCAGTGCTGTCACTGCCGAACTGAAATCACAGCAATGGCTGAACAAAGTCCTTTGATTTCCTACTTCTTCCCGAGTCGGTGACTCATTTTCACCGTGTTGTGTCGATTGAATTGTCAGCACTTCCTGAACACACATACAATCAAACAGCATTCACACACTGATACCACATTCCATCACTTATATGGAAATACCACATAGTCTTTGCATTATTGCTTTGGGAATAGTGTATTATTATTGATGCTAGGTGGTAAATCCCTTGAGAAAATGATCCAGATTTTATACATCTTTTTATTACCCACAGGGCTTAGTGGCTGCTCAAAGCAAGGATTTGACAAATAGGAGTGAGGGAATGAAGCTGAAGCCAAAATCCTGAAAGGTGTATTTGCGAACACTGGTTCATTTATTACTCCGCGTTTTAATTACATTTTAATTCCTCACCTTAATGCAAAATATCTGATATAACTGAAATGACTAAAACATATAAACTAAACAATGAATGCTAAACAATGATCATTTCTTTACTATATATGCATATTTATATACATAATTATGTACATATACATATAGGCATAAATGAGTAAATTATATTACAGATAAATATAATCCACCATGCTCTAAGCTCTTTCCCAAGCATCATTATTTGAAATAATACTGAAAAAACATTTTTGGGTATTTTCTATAATAAAACCAGTATAGGAGATACTTTCTATGAAGCTGTTTAACATTATCTAACTTGCATAATCACAAAATAAATAAATTTTAATCTCCCTTTGGAAAAAATAGTATGTTTTTCTCATTTCATAATAAAATGTGTACTATTATGTTACTTTTTTTCTCAAATAGCTCAGAATTAAATTTAACTTTTACTGGTATAACAAAGCTACTTTAGATGTTTGAGCCATTCTCTTTCCTTTTCCCCATGTTCTTATTTAGCTTTTAAAGGGTGGTACTGTGTGTATGTCTTTCACAATGGGACCACACCTATGTTTCTACTGTAGCAGGCAATAAATCCTGACTAGTTTTGACTAATTTTAAAGTAAAATAAATACGTACTGACATTTATGTAAAACTGAAGGCATTTTTACAGTGGTTAATTTCGTCTTCACAAAAAAGGTACACATTTGAAGGAAGAATAAAGTTGTTAAAATTGTAATACTCAATAGATAATGATAACAAAAGATGAAGACAAGTCACGTTTGACTTCCACAATTATAAGAGGTACTCAAAGGGGTCACCATCAGCGTCCAGACACCTGAGACAATGGGGCCTCTGGCATGAGCAACACTGACCAACACGTCCACTCACATCCTTGTGTGTGCCCCTTTCAATTTCTTCATGAGGTACCACCCATGGAGCTGATTTGCTGCTGTAAATGACATCCTTTAAGATCCGTTCTACTTTTGTATTCATGCCTCCATTGTTGTTGTACTTGCACAAAGTTCTTGAATTTCACATACCACTTCAACATGGTCTTGTACCCCTTGAAAGACAATCATGCCTCCACCATTTCTTTGACTGTCCTGCCTATCCCGTGATGACACTAACATTCCTTTGATCAATGCTATCTTTTGAGCGAATGTCATACTACATATTGTTACTATAATTCAATTCACCTTCAAAAAGTCGCATACAGCTAACATCACGACTTAAAATGTCCATACTTGTTTTTTGATACCCCTGGTATATTAAACTGAGGTAAACAGAAAGAATTAAAAAATGCCAGCTTGTGAAGGGTCTAAAAGCTATCTCTCCAAAATTATTCAGAACTTTTTAGTAGGGGATCAAATTGATCTTAGTTTTTGTAAGCATGATGATCACTTTATTCAATTTCTCTCCTTTTTTTATTTCCAGTTACTTCTATGTCAACATGTTGAGCCTTTATTGCCCTGCAGCACTCTAAAATGTGTTCTTTCTGGCTTTCCACCCAGTGAAGTGAGCATCCATTGCTTGACAGGGGCTGCAAAAGTCAAGAACCAAGAAGTCATCATCACTTGCACTTGAATGTTTATAGCAGTTTAATTCACAATTGCAGAGATGTGGAAATAACCCAAATGCCCATCAACCCATGGATGAATTCATAAATTGTGACATAATAAATTATATGTATATACATATATATATATCACAGTACATGTGTGCACATGTACACACACACAACATGGAATGCTATCCAGCTATAAAAAAAGATGGAGACTTTATATCTTTTTAATTTACCTGCATGGAGTTAACATTCTCTTTACTAAAGTATCTCAAGAATGGAAAGGCAAGCTCTCTATGTATGCAGTACCAATTTGAAATTAGCAAATGAATAACTACTGGTCCACAGGAGTGAAAAACACGAATTTAAATAAAGGGGGGATCAGTAAGCTCCCACTTTAGGGATACAATGTAGGGGTATATGGCATACCTCCTGAGTGAAGGACTCAACTACAACTTGGATGCTACCTAAAAAATGCAAACAATGCAACCCAATTGTATGTACCCTTATATTAATCCAAAATTTTTAAAAAATCAAAATCTAAAAGAAAACAAAAATGGAAGGCATCACCCTCCATTTCAGACAACACTTTTAAATGACAGCATGATGGAAAGAACGCTCCTGAATGCCACACCTGAAAAATCTAAATCCAGGCACTTGAAAGAAAGGAGCATTTTCTTAATAAGTGCCCCTATAAATATCAAAAACTAAGGTCTAGAGAAAAGAATTGATAAAAAATAATCCATAAAAAAAATAGCAAATCTGCTCTAAGAATAGATTCCCATCCCATTACATAAAAGAGAAGAATGTAACAAGCTGTCGGGAAAGGTGAAACAGATCACCAAGGTTCTCCTGGGGTACTCACTTTTCCTTCTGTGTTGTATAATTTCTGTGTTGTAATTCTTGGTGGGACCCAGGAGGTAACTGGGCAACACAACCTGGGTACCTTCCCTACCACCAGAATCTTCACTATTAATGAAAGCTTTGAGAGAAAAATTGACGTTGTGTTTGTTCTTCACATGCAGGACAATGACCGGCTATGGCAAAGTACAAAGATAGGGAGGTTAGTTGGCTGCTGAAGGGTTAAGCTTCCTCCTTCCTCTATCTCTTTACTGATGATCCTGCAATGTGGAAAAGATTTTGAAAGTGTCCCTTATTGTGTGTACCTTATTAGGATGAAAACACAGTAGGACCTCTGTAAGTTGACCACCAAGGGACTGTATAAAATGGTGGCATACGGAGGTGGTCAACATAAGGAGATATGCCTGCCATGCTGGCACACGTGTGTGGTGAATGTCTGGTTTGTGAAAAGTGGGTCCACTTAAGGAGGTGGTCAAGGTGCCCAACTACAGAGGCTCTACTGTTAGAGGAAAATATATATTTTGAAATGACTAAAACTCAAAGTGAGAAACCCAGTAGTAAAGGGTATGGGGAGGATCCCCATCAAGCAGTCTTGAGGTAGAGACTGCTCGGCCTCAGAACAAGACCAGATTAGCGGAGTTTTGCTCCAGATGAGCTGGAGTTTTGTTTGGTACCGTAGAAACCACCATGTCTGGATCATACTGTGAATATAGACCATAAGAAATGCCAAAAATACAGACACTACCCAGCACCCCGGCAGAAAGATCTATGCTTGAGTTAAGGATAAAGAGCAGTAGAGGAAAAAAAAAAAAAAAACCCCAGGCTTCCACCAGAACCCAGACACTGGTATGAGCAGGAAGATGGGAAGAAAGGAAAAGTCCTTGGAGACTGGAGTATAGCTGAGAGGAAAGGGAACTTTGCACTGGGTTCAGGGTTTAAAAGGTTGATCAACTAATAAACTGAGGGATTGTCCTCAATTCCACACTCGGCCTGAGTTAGGAAGCCCTGCGCCATGATGAAAAACAGCTGGTAAAGCAGAGCAGCGAGCTCCTAGATTCCATCAGGGCCCCAGACGACAAACTGACCAGCTGCCATCTGCCTTTAGCAAAGTGGGGTACTACCTTGATAGGACACAGCAGGTACTGAATGGCAAAGAGGCTGTGTAGCTTTCCAAAACTAATAACTACTTCAAAATTAACATTCTGGAATTTTACACAAACATCAGTTTTCATATATCCAACTTTTTTTCATAGTTTTTAGAAGAAATTTGGTGAGTAAATTGTCAGAGACATGTAGTTATGACTTGGCTCGAGAGAAGAAAACTAGTATTAATTGAATACTATGCATCTAGCACTGTTATTATCCCCATTTTACAGAAGACAAGGTTAAGGAATAGTCTTAAAATAAGAAGTGAGTCCCTTGCTCAAATCTCACATTGAGTGAGTGGGGGAGCAGGATTTTAAGATAAACCTGCCAGATTTCGGACTCTGTTCTTAGCCAACGTGTAGCCTCTGGCATGGGAAAAAAATTCAAGGCTCAATGTGTTCATATACCCACAAGCAAAATTAAAAATTCTACAAGTATAATTACCAAAAATTTTACTTTGATGCTGAAAGAAATTTTTAAAAAAGAAATTTAGGTGGAGCAGAATTGAAAATAAAACACATACGTTGAATTACTTGCTTAAGAAATAATTTGCTTTTTCCAGTTTTTGGCTGGGGCTGGGTTTGAATCCACCACCTCCCATATATGGGGCCAGCGAGGGGAGAAGGGTGGTTGGGTGGTGGGAGGGTGACCGGAAAGATCACCTATATATCTGTCTAACAAGGGTACAAGTGAACTTTTCTAGAACTAGAATAATGTTTTGATACAATGACTAAGCAAATGACATGAAATTTATGTTAACCAGCTTGATGAAAGTATTTCAAATTGTGTGTGAAAACAGCACGATGTACCCCATGTTTGCATTAATGTATACAGCTATCAATTAATAAAAAAAAAGAAACTGAGGCACAGATAAAGTAATTTACCCAAAGTTATATAGCTAGTAAGCAGTAGGTTTAAAGCTCACACCCAGGCAATCCATTTTCACTATGAAATTGAACAAATATGGTGAACTACTTTCCAACTACTTTGGTATTTATTGTTATTGAAAGAGGCAAGGTAAAAACGAAATCTTACAAAGATTATTTGTGGGGGAAGAGGGGCTGGAATGAAATTCAGCATTTCTCAAATAATATTTTATTGAACGTGCATTCTTCCAACTCAGAACAGAGTTTGTAATTAAATGGGTTTATAAAATATTGGATTAAGCCAAGTAAAAGAGTGTTTCTTCCTGGAATGTGTCTCAGGGTCTTAATATGCTGATATGCACTATGAATCTCTGACATGGAGATGCGAAAAGAAAAAGTGGTGTAAGCAAGAGCACTTTTTACAGGGAATTTCTGAAGAGATGAGCTAAAGTTTTTCAATGCATCGCTGAAAAAAAATGATCTAATGAACAAACCAGGGAAGTAGAAGCTGGAGGGCAGAGGCTGAGTTCAGAGCTCATCTGGGGGCCAGTGAACAGGCTTGCCCACAGTCAGCCTGCAGGAGAACTGTGCCACCTTATGGCAGGTGTCAATGAATAGATTATAATATAATTTAATATGGTTTATCAGCAGGTTCTGCAGAGATCCAGGAGGTCAAGGAATCACTCTTGTAACAGTTTCTTGTCAGGGGCTGGGGAAAATGAGGCTGTGTTCCCCACTTGAGCTTGATGGTGTCTGGAGCCCAACTGACAGCTTTAGGGGCAGTAGCCTCCTACCCCTATACTTAAGGGAACAAAACAGCCACAGCAGAGAACTGCAGAGGCCTGGGCCCCTGTCTGCTTGGGCTAATATAGCTCACCATTTGGGGAATTCATGGAACTTACATCAGAGGAGGGGAAGAAGAGGCCATGAGGATGCCTAATGACAGCTCTGATAGCCAATTCCAGTAGATAAGCAGTGGGGGTGACAAAGGTCCTATATGTGAGAACACATTATTCCTGTAATGACTTCTTGAATTACTTCAGAGATATTTGAATATGGCTGGCGTCAGAAAAATATGGCTACCATCTATTGAGCCCTTAACCAAGAGCTACATAATATGATATAATATGATATTATTCAGTCCTCAAACAACATTATGATGTAGATACTAGTATTATTCTTATTTTGCAGTTTGAAAAACTAAGACACAGTTCTGTTTAGTTGTACCAGGTCAAAGAAATAGAACAGCAGGAACAAATAGCAAAGTAATTTCTAAAATGCTCCATAGCTCCTCCACCCCTTGTGCCTCCTGTGTAAGCCCTTCCATGATTTCTCATCCATCTCAAGACAAACTCTTCATTCTGACCAATGTCAAAGTAAGCTGAATAGAGGGGTGGCTGAGGCCTGTAATCCGAGGACTTTGGGAGACTGAGGCAGGAGGATCGCTTGAGCCCAGGAGCTCCTGATCAACCAGGGCAATGTAGTGAGACCCTGACACCACAAAAATTGTAAAAAGATTAGCTAAGTGTGGTGGCTCATGCCTGTAGTCCCAGTCACTTGGGAGGTCAAAGCAAGGGAATCACTTGAGCCCAGGAGTTTGAGGTTGCAGTGAGCTGTGATCACATCACTGCACTCCAGCCTGAGTAATAGAGTTAGACCCTGTCTCAAAAAAAAAAAAAAAAAAAAAAAAAGTAACCTGGCTCCTATCTTTCTATTTTGGATATCATTTGATAACAAATATACTACCCCAAAATGCAATTGCTTAAAACAGCAACCGTTGAATGGTATCTCAAGATTTTGGATAGGTCAGAACTTTGGGGAGTGCTCAGCTGTACGGCTCTTCTGTCTCATGATGCACTTACTGGTGTCACTTCTGGAGTTATTTATTGGCATTTAGCTGGAAGCTAAGCTGATTCAAGGCAGCTTTGTTCACTTGTCCAGCAACTTGACAGGGACAGCTGGAAAGTTTGGACTCAGCTGGGCCCCTCTGTTCTCAGGACCTATCCTTGTGGCCTTGCCAGTAAGTGGTCAGCCTTTGTACATAACAGTTTAGGGTCACAGAGGACCAAGACAGAAGCTGCCAGTCATCTAAAAGGTGAGGTTCAGAACTGGAACTGTATGACATCTACCATATTTCAATGGCTGCAATAGCCAGCTCAGATTCAAGGGGAGGGAAATAGACACACTTCTCTAAGGGCAGTGCCTTGAAGAATGGGTGGTCATCTCTGATCCATCACACTGTCTCCTATCATCTCGTACTACTCTCCTTTACTCATCACGTTCCTCAAACAGGCCAAGATTATTCCTCGTTCAGGACTGTGTGTGCCTGTGCCTGGAGGGCTGTTATCCTGGCTGGCTCTTTTAGCCCCCAAATAAAAGCCACTTCTTATGGAAGCCCCCACCTCACCATATTTTGGAAGTTTCCCTGGTCACCCAACCTGACTCTCTAATCTATTGCTGTAATATTATTGCCACCTCTGTCAGATAATCTCTCTGGTTTTTGTTTTTGTTTTCATTTTCCTATTTCCTCTAATTAGAATGTAAAAACAGGAGAAACAGAGACCTGGTCTATCCTGCTCACTCCGTCCTTCTCAGCACTTAGAACCGTGCCTGGCATGAAACCAGTCCGTAGTAAACATTTGTCAAGTGAAAATATGAAGTGGTGAATTGGGATTCGAAACTAGATCTGACTGACTCCAGAGCTAAAAACCAAGCCATCCTTGTAACCCTGTGTGCTCCAGACAACCGTGGTCAGTGTGGGTCCTCGGGCAAAGACACTGTGCAAGGTAGACAGTTCCTGGACACAGTGAAGATGGGGTTAGCCAGCAAGGCAGCTGCAGCCAGGCTAACCTATGCTGAAAATTCAAGGAGGGTATTTCATTCTAGCAAAGCCCAGCTTCCCTATGTCTGACTTCGTTACAGCCACTGTCGTTTTGACTAGTGGCAATGAGAGACTTCCAAAGTACAGTGCTATCTCAAAGCCATTGGCAGCCCAGTCTTCTTTCTGGCTAGGCCCCTCTGACACTCAGTTTTGCCGGGGCTACACTGGTGAATGTCGACCCGTCCAATCTGGAAGTGGGCCACAGCCATGTTTGTGCTGAGGCTTTAGGGAAACATGGTTTCTAAATGCCTGTTTCCTCTGAGTCACTGCACAGACTTGTCCCTTCAGTACAAACATTCCGTTTGCTTTTATAACTGGGGAAGGAGGGGGTGGAAGCCAAGGCTAACTGGATCAGGTTTGAAAGGAAAGCGGAAGTAAGAAATTTAAATAGACTTTTCTATATTAGTGAGAGCCACAAAGGAACCCTTATCTGGGTTTCAGATGCATGCACACAGTTTCATCTTTATTTGTTTATTTGCCTTAATAAAAAAAAAAGAAAGAAAAAGTTCACAGAGTAATTTTTTCCCTCAAGTTTCCATTAAAATGCTGGAAATACGGCAGCAGTTTCACAAAAACAGTTTAAGAACAATTAAAGTGCATATAACCATTTTTTTTAAGTTTATGTTCAAGGTTCGTTAATAAATAAAAAGGAATTCTGCTACTAATTTCCAGGCACTGTTGAGTATATTATTTCCTAAATGACCACCTGTTAGCTTTTATTATTACTGTAAGTTTCCTGGGAATTATGTCATCCAGATCAAAAGAGTTAACTCTTCACTTTTGGCCTTTTAAATACATCATTCTATTATAACTCATAACTTAGTGCCAGGGCTCTCATCTGTCAAAATTTGCCTTGAAAATACAATACTTGCTCAAAATAACTCAGCAAGTGATTATGAAACTCAGATATGATTAAATCATAGATATAAAATATGATTCCTAATTCATTCATTCACCACTTGATTTGTGTAAATTATCACCATGAGCATTAAGCACTAGCATTTAAGGAACACGAGTTAGATGTGGGGCCCAAAGTCTAGTTCTGGGAATATAGCAGGTGTCAACCAACCCAGCTCTCAAGGGGATTACGATTCAATACAGAACTAGGTGTGAGCTTTCCAGGCCATGGGGTGATCATCAATTAGAGGAAAATGCTTAATCCTAGATAAATTTCACAGAAGATTCTGGCAGTTTCCTGCCTAATGTGTTGCATGCAACCTTCAATTGCCCATGAGTATTTCCAGAAGGCTGCTGTGTGGTCTCACATACAAAAACACGGACACATACGTGTACACACAGGACAGGCTGGAAGCTACAGGAATTAACACCCCCACTTCCAGCAAGCTTCAAGCAATGAATAATAGGAGTGTACAAATATCCCCAACTCCCTCAAGTGGGATAGTTCAAGGCATGTGTTTTATGCTAGTTCGTAGCTAGGGTTTTCCCATGGGAATAAGCCTCAATGGTGGACCTCATAAACGGCTTCATAACATACCTTTTCTTGGTTGCCTTCCCTTTCCTACACCACTTCCTCATCCCCTGCTGGGGTTTCATGGGCTCCCTTCTCAGATAAGTATCATACTTGCCCTGGAATCCTTGTCTTAGGGACTATTTCCAGGAGAAAACCCACAATGAAATTATTTCCTTCCATATAAATGTAGGGTGTTGATGCCCTACATTTATATGGACAGCCAGCTAGCTTTACACAGAATAAAAACTACATTTCATTACACATCTATCTTATTGATCTTGGCTATCGTTATCTTATAAATATCTAAAAATGTAGTAAGTAAATCTATTACTTTTAAGGTTAAAATTGCATTGGCTATCCGGGGTTTGTTTTTTGATTCCATGTAAAATGAAGTACTACTTTTTCAAGTTCGTTGGTGCTTCAATGAGGACTGTATTAAATCTGGAGATTTCTTTGGGTAGTATGGACATTTTAACTATGTTTATTCTTCCTAGCCATGAACATGGTATTGTCCTTCATTTGTTAATATCGTCTGCTATTACTTTTCTCTGTAAGGGTACGCAGCACACCCCTGCATGAAGGGCTCAAATGCAACTTGAACTTCACCTTGGAAGTGCAAACCATGAAAACTAATCATTTGTATCTCATACTAATCTGAAATTTAAAAAAAAAAAGTTCTTTAGGGCTGGATGCGGTGGCTCATGCCTGTAATGATAGCACTCTGGGGGGCCAAGGTGGGTGGATTGCTTGAGCTCAGGAGTTTGAGATCAGCCTGAGCAAGAGTGAGACCCTCATCTCTTAAGAGCCAGGCACTGTGGCCGGCACCTATAGTCCCAGCTACTCAGGAGGCAGAGGCAAGAGAATCACTTAAGGACAGGAGTTTGAGGTTGCTGTGAGCTATGATGCCATGGCACTCCACCCCGGGTGCCAGCATGAGACTCTGTCTCCAAAAAAAAAAAAGTTACTTAATATACACTATATCATTTATGCTTCACAAACAACCCTGAGAAAGAGAACATTGAGATTAATAGAGGTGAAACATCTTGCCAAAAGTTAAAGCTCCAGTAAGCAAACGCTAGATCTCAAACCAAATAGATTCTTCACTTTTCCCACTAATCCCAGACTAGTGGGTGAGACAACACACAGAGCTGAGAGCAAACTGTTTCCCTTTCCTGGAAAAGCGACTCAGAAGTGCGCGTTCTCGGGTTGGGGCCAGCAGTACCATCTCTGTACACAAATGTGAACTTCTCAAGCTATCCTTTTTAACTGGGACAATCATTATCCCCCAACACCTCTGGAAACAGCAAGTGTTCCAAGGAAAGATGCTACAGTACAGAGTATAGAACAGAGTATAGTCATCTGATTTTTATTGTTTCCTACCTCCCCAGAAGGCTAAGGAGATCTAAAGTATTTTGGAATGTCCACTCTCAGGACCTTAAGTCAGAGGCATTGAAGGGTTTGGAAATGTCGATGACGTTTGCGGCCATAAAAAGTCAGGAAACAACACGATTCCACCTTCATCTCATAGGGGAAGCTTTGGTTCCTCCTCCACACAGTGACACTCATAACATCAATCCCAATTACCAATATTTCTTGTTAAAGAAAAAGATTCCCTGGGCAGCACCGGTGGCTCAAGAAGTAGGGCGCCAGCCCCATATGCCAGGGGTGTGGGTTCAAATCTGGCCCTAGCCAAAAAAATTTAAAAACTGCAAAAATAAAGAAAAAGATTCCCAACCGAGAAGTGTTTCTTCCTTATCCTGGCGAGCATTATTAGTTCCTATTCCACTGCTGTCATGAGTCTGAGAGAGCTGTAAGCCATGCACGGAACTCCATCACACAGCTCAGAGATAAAAGTGGGAAACTGAAATTAGGACTGGGGTGACAGGTCCTGAGCCTCAGAGTCTGCTGCCAAAATCCCAGTGTTCAAATCTATGAGATGCTTCAGAGCCAAATCAGTAGGTGGGGCCAGTGACAGGAGAGGCTGGACAGAGGGACAGAACACAGGCCGTTTCCAGGTTACAAATGAGACAGGTTCTGTAGGTTTCTTCTTAAGTTGAATTTGTATGTAAGTTGGATCAGGTACATTTACCTATTACCTGTAATAGCCTCCATACATAAGTGTGAGCCATACATCCGTCGGATGTTTATAACTTGGGGACTTACTGTAATAGCTGCTGTTTGTAAGTGTGAGTATATATAAGTTGGATGTTTGTAACTTGGAGACTGACTGTATTCCATTCAGGGGAAAACCAGCTAGCTCTGGTCAATACAGAATTCTACCCAGAAGCTGGGGATTGGGAGGAAAGTCCAGCCTGGAGTAGGAGGCTGGCCAAGGATGCCACAGTTGTCAGAACTAGATTTCAGGAAGGAGCTTCAGTCTCAGTGGGAAAGTGGGCTGGTGGGCATGCATTTTTCTTTTTTTTTTCTTTTGAGACAGTCTCACTTTGTTGCCCTCAGTAGAGTGATGTGACATCACAGCTCACAGCAACCTCAAAATCTTGGGCTCAGGCAATTCTCTTGCTTCAGCCTCCCAAGTAGCTGGGACTATAGGCACCTGACACAATGCCCAGCTATTTTTTTTTTTTTCAATTTTTGGCCGGGACTGGGTTTGAACCTACCACCTCCAGCATATGGGGCCAGTGCCCTACTCCTTTGAGCCTCAGACGCCACCCTGGCTATTTATTTTTTTTTAAGAGATAAGGTCTTGCTCTGGTTCAGGCTGGTCTTGAACCTGTGAACTCAGGCAATCCACTCACCTTGGACTCCCAGAGTGCTAGGATTACAGACATAAGCCACTGCACCCAGCTACTTAATTCTTCTGATGTGGCTTATGAGTTCCCTCCAGGCATCTAAGTCAACCAGTCACTGCAGCACAATAATTCTACACTATACACCTGCTTGGGATGAATGCAAGAGAGTAGAAAGCTTTACCTTAGCCTGGATTGTTTTGGGAACCTCCTCAGAGATGAGGAGTTTCATTGTTGTTAATTATAGTAAATAGGAGAGGGTAAGGAAGGGGCGGTATGAGGACAAGATGGGAATGTATGCTGTGGCTCCTACCTTCAAGGGTCAGCAATATAGTTAGGGAGCCAAGCCATGGGCCCACTGAGGAGTCAAGAACAGAATCAAAGAACTTTATAACTGAAGGCCAAAATATAAAGCCCAACAGCAGGTGCCATTAATTTGGAATAGAGTAACTGAAAGTGGTTTCATGGTGAAAACAGCCCTTTGGATGGGGCAGCAGTTACAAAGTAAATGATAGCAATCCTAAGTGGCCTCATTTGAAAGGTTATTGATGTGCAGACCTATGGAAAAGTAATTGATTTGGCTCACTAATGTTTCCTACAAATGTGAAGGACCACAGTCACTTCCACCCACTCCTTCCCCAGTATATTGAAATTGGCATGTACAGCATGCAGTGCCATTCAATATTTACTCTGTCTCCCCACCATCCCTGCTCCTGAGAGAAGAGGAAAACTGCAACATGATGTGGGCTCTGAAGCCCTCAAGACTTGGCCTCAGACTGCTATTCTGGGGTATTTTGTTGATTGCCCAGGAAAAACTCACAGCATGCATTCTGGAATAGCTCTTTGAGATGGGAAGTGGCAAGAATGCTATTGCCTGCCCCTGTAAGAAGACTTGGTCCTGGGCATTTGCTAACTGTGTTTATCTAAGTTTCTGGGGACCTATGTCCCATCCACCCGAGCTCTCCTGACCTTTCTCATATGAACACAATGTAGAGGACCCTTGAGCTCTCCTTTGAGCGATTGCAAGACCTCAGACATAGCACAGGGAAGTAGAAACCCTAGGCGACAGTGGAAACAGCAGAGGCTCTGATTAGGAATCCAATTTTTGCTTAATTGAGTTCCCTTAGACCAGTGGTTCTCAACCTTCCTAATACTGAGACCCTTTAATACAATTCCTGTGGGTCCTGACCCACAGGTTGAGAACCACTGCCTTAGATTGCATAATGTCTTTCTAAAATCAGAATATACTTAAATCCCAATTTAGGTATGAGAATGAATTGAGATAATTCAATAAGACATTAATGAGCACTTCTTATGTTTCAGATTTGGAATCAGATACCAATACAAGAGGTACAAAGATGAATCCATTCATTCAGAAATGTTTAGTGAGTATCTGTTATTAATTCAATGGATAAAACAAAGCTGTAGCTTATGTTTTATTTACTCACCTAACCCAGTAAATATGTATAATGTCAGGCATTGGAAGTGCCATAAGAAAAATAGAGTTGGATAAGGGATGGGAAGGAAGGTAAGCTGACTCTGAGTGCCCAGAGAAGGCTTCTCTGAGGTGGTGAGGTAAAAGCAGAAGTTGGAATGAAGCAAAGCAGCAGGCCGAGTGGGGGCCTGTGGCCTCGTGGTGAGATGCACTGGGCAGGTCCACAGCAGGGCCAGGCTGCCCCTGTGGGCAGAGGAAGGCAGGCTGAGTGTGGCAGGAGATGAGGTCGGAGAGGTGGGCAAGGGCCGGATCGTGTGGGGCCTTGGAGACATTAGAGAGCTCTAGATTTTGTCCTGAATGTTGAGGAAAGTCACTAGAGGATGTGGACCAGGGAATGACAGGATATGGTTTGTATTTTCCAAGGATCACCTTGACAGTTGCATGTAAAATTGGCTGGTGACCGGCGAGGGGGAGATGAGAGCAGAAGTGAGAAGAGGCAGGACAGGGTGGGAGTGAGGATGACGCCTGGGGCTGAAGTCATCATCATGGAGGTGCGGGAAAGTGGTTGGACCATGGGTGTATTTTGATGATACAATTAATAGAATTTTCTGATGAAGTAGGTGGGAGAGAAGGAGAGAAGTCAGAAAGAACTCCACAGTTTTTGATATGAGCGTTGGGAAGGAAGAGGTTGAAAAAGGGAAAGGAAGTCAAAAGTGAGGCTTTGCACAGGCAGGGCTTTTTTTTTTTTTTTTTTCAGTTTTTGGCTGGGGCCAGGTTTGAACCCACCACCTCCAGTATATGGGGCCAGCGACCTACTCCTTTGAGCCCCAGGTGCCGCCCCAGATGCCACATAGAGATGGCTACTAGGCACCAGGATATGTAAGTGTGGCATCTAGAGAGAGGTCAGGGCTGGTGATATAAATACAGGAACCATGAGGACATGGTTGGCCCTGACTGAGTGAGAGCATCTAAGAGGTGGCATGGCTGGGGAAGAGAAGATGTTTAAAAAAAAATCAAGCCCTTTGGAGCTCCACTCATTAGCATTTGGGGGAAGAAAATGTAGGTCAATCTCAACCTGACAAGCAGAGTAAAAGTGTTCCCTAAAGAAAGAACTTCTAAAAGACAAGAAGATGACGAGGAACAAGCAAAGGAAAGAGGAATGGTCAGAGAAACAGGGAGTCCACACAACAAATATCCCAAAAACTAATGAGAAGTATCAAAAAGGAAGAGATATTTAACACTGTGGACAATTTCAAGTTATCAGTGCGAGTGCCGAGTTGCAAAGAGATGCTCATTATTGTAGAATATTTCACCATACGGAGGCACTAGACATACGCCTAATGGGTGTTGTATTAGAAATCTATACAGGTCAGACAAGAGCACAGAAAGGGGGATAACCAACCCTGATTCCTTTTATTCCCAAAAGCATGCTCACTCCTTAGCATGAATTATAAAGATCTCTATGAGCTGGGCCTTCCCTTCGTACCAGCCTCAGTTCCCATAACTCTTCCACTTCTTTCCAAGTGGTGATATAACATGATGATTAGGAGCACAGTTGTGTCATCATGCCGACCTGGGTTCAAATACAAGTTCTGCTACTTATCAGTATTCAATGACTAAACAATCTTCATTTGCACAATGAGGCTAATAATACCTACCTTGCAAGGTTGCTGTGATAATTGATGGGGATGATGTCAATAGAACATTAGCAAGTATTTGATTCACGCACTAAATCATACCAGGTGTTCTTAATTTGTCTCCCACAATGTTCCAATGATAATGAAGTACTTGCAAATTTCAGAGCATAACATGCTTCTCCAGGATCTGCTCCTTTATCCAGCGAATTCCTGCTCATTCTTCAGAATTTAATGCAAACATACAGTCTGTAAAGAGTTAGCCATTCTCTCCTCTGCATCACAACCACACCAAGTAAATATGACCCCACTGTAGCACCAATTATAGGATAACATCAAACTGAGGATTCCTGTGGTTGACTACTATGCATTATTTCTCTTGCCATCCCCGGTGCCTGACACAAAGTAGACATCAGGCAAATGTTCAGTTGAGCATATTCAATAGCAAAAGATAAAAATTTAGGTGAAGAAGAAACGATTTAAGATTCCAGAGACTTCACATTTTTTAACTGTTCTTACCATCACTCCAGTAATTCCAGCTTTAGCAGTTAATTAGAAAATAATCCTAATTAGAGAAATGCTTATAAATATAAAAGTTTTTGCAATGTTGTTTACAATATCACAAACCATAAAAATAAAAGAAGCTAAGTATAGAATACACATAATGGAGCCATGACCGTCCCTGAAAATATGTGTGATGAAACTATGTGACAAATTGTTATGCAAACCTTAAATAGAATGAGTATAAAGAACTATAGAATGACAAGGAAACACGCCAATGACATCAACATAAATGAAAAAAGAAGAAACAATTGAAAGTATTATCTAAATGAACACAGACACACATGTGCATATAGAAAAAGGACTTAAAAGAAAATACAGCAAATGACTCAGTAGAGTTTGGGTTAGATTATAGGTCATTTAGTAATTTATTTCCTTTACTGGAGAAGAGACCATTTCAAAATTCATCATCTACATTTTCCCTAAATAATGTATTATATTTACCAAGTTTTAAATTATGATATTCAATATGGTTTCCTAAATTTCCCTATGAACAGTCACCAGGATCAGAGAAAACTGACAGTTGGGTTTCTTTAGAGATGAAGAGATTTGAAAATCTTACTTAAAGCATTATAGGTTTGGCCTACAATGAAGTCCCATTCAGATAGGAAAGTATATAAAAGCCAGAATAAGCTCATGGCCGGAGAAAATGTGGTCAGAGAGGAGACTTGTAAAGCTTTCTGTCTTAGAGATGAAGTCAGTGTGAAAGCTAACTGAGATACATGGACACTATTCTAACAACATCTGATGTCCCAGTCTTTGTGAGTTAGAAGAGTTAGTTGAAGGAAGTACGTCTGGTAAACCAACTTGGATGGGCCAAGCTGGTGGACACAGGATCGCCAGCAAGGAGAAATAGGAGCTGACCCTGCAGGGACAGCAGGGACAACGACGTAGAAAGCTTAATAAACAAAGGGGACCTAAGAAAGGAGCAAATATGGCACACCCCTGAATAGACATGTAAGCCTCATTGCATTACAGTGCAGTGTGAATTACAGTATAGCAATTCATCCTTGAAATAATGATTCCTATACCACAAACGTAAGCCCAATATTTTCCTTTCAAAATTGTGAAAACCAATGAGAAAAATGTATGTGGAAGCACTTTATAATCTGCAGAATGCTGTATAATTGGTTAATTATTATTTTTAGTACTCATTGTGTATAAGTAGTGATACGGATAATGCATTTTAAATGCTTCTAGCCAAGCCGATTAATTTTTTTAATTGACACCTACAATTATAATTTTTATTTATCTGGAAATTTTACTTCTGAAGAACGCCTCATTTTCTAATGCTGCTGAATAAAAAAGACATTATTGTTCTGTTGGGACGATGTCTCATAACTTAGAACAAATGACTTATTCAGATTTTTTTTTTTTTTCCCAGAGCAAATTTGAGAGAGAATGAACATAATAGCTCAGGGCACCTGGGGGAGGGGATGACACAGATGTGGAAAGAAGGAGCAGAAGGAGACGGCAGCTTTGTCTAAAATAAACTTTGTATTCCCCACTTTTGGTAAGTGTTGGCCAATACCTGGCTGCCAGACTACACGCCAAATTCCAAAAGGCAAGGAAATAAACAGTTAATGCAAGTGATTCTGCAAATCTGCCCATGCCCACCCACACAAGCACTAAATTAAACTATTCCCAGCTGAAATTAGGCTGTAGGCAAACAAGATTATAAGCGATTCTTTCCCCATCAGGTATCCTCACTTGGGATTTTAACTCTGGGAATTATTTGGTTGTCAAGCCAGGAAATAGTTAATGTGATCCCTCTGCCTTAAGTCAGCTGTGTTCCTGAACATGGTAACTTTACTTCTCGTCCTTGAGAAGAAGCTACCGACAGGGGAGAAAAAAACAAGCCCCCATTCCCTGAAATGTCTCAACTTTGACCAGCTCAAACTGGATTTTATTGCCCTTTGATTTCCAGAGGGCCGTGTGCCTGAGCGCCCAGGGGAATAGACCAATGTTCAGATGAATATTGAAATACTGAGTCATTATTTGGTCTGGGGGACTGCCAGAGCTGCCTGCTGCCTGAGTTTTAGGGGAGCTGAATAAGGGGTTCCTATTTTAAAGACTCAGAATAAAATAATTCTCCAAGGTCCTTTCCAGAAAGAACAAAATGAAGCCACTTCAAACAGTGATAAATCAAAATAAAATGTATAACGAGAAAGAGCATTTTTTATTACAAGCAAAGAATCAGTGGTGAGGCCTGGAACCAAGCATTCTGAATGGAGCCCTCACCTGCCCTGCTCAATATCTGTATGCAGGTGAAAGGTGAAAATGAATGTCAGAGGCAGATTTGAGAAGGAGAGGTACACCGGAGGCCCTGGCAATGACCTCTATGAGTAACACGGGCCGGAGGGAGAAGCCATGGTACAGAAAAGACCCCCAGGAGCTGATTGCAGATCCATGAAGCCTGTGCCTGTTTTCAAGCTCCAGCCTCTTTCCCTCCGTGAATGCCTAATTTATCACAGGCAGAGGCAGTGAGGCCTCTGAGGGTTCCCCAGGCACTTTTTTGAAGGCTGGCAGTTTTAAAGGTCATCCTGCTAAAATGGGAAGTAATTTCATGGGCTGGTGGTGATTCTGCCTTGGGTAATGATAGACAAAGTTGAGACCAATCACAATATTTAGGATCCTCCACCATGGACTGATGAAGGAGAGTAATTCTGATGAATTCTGACTGCTTTGAAGGAGAGGTGCAATGAAAGCTAATTTTCCCTTTGAGTGTAACGTACTCACCATTGCAAGTTAATGGCCTGCTCCGAAAGTGAGTCCCAGGCTCCCACGAAGAGTAAATGTCTTGTATGATTTCCAAGGGGTAGCGTTTTACTTAACTATAATATAAAAATACACCACAATATTTTTTTAAAAAAATAGGGCTCCCTTACCCAATTCACTGTACTTGAAGACTATAACACATAAGGACATGGGTCCCGCTTGGATGGGACCACATTGGGCCAGAAGGCAGCATTGACCGTGGATGAAAGACAGGACTGCTGATTTGAGTAAATGCTAATTCTAGAGTTTCCTGTAACCATAGTAACCAAATCAGAAGCACAGATTAATGATAAGTGAAAACAACTGGCAGTTTGCCTGGGCATCACTTAGAAGTATTAGCTTCCTAAGATAAGTGCTGCAGACAGTCCACAGAATAATAGTCTGGAACAGGCCCACAGTTCAGTAGCATTTCATTTGTTCTCCCTGATAAAAAGGCCTCACAAACCTGTTGCAGGTGCTGAGCGTGGTAGAGATGTACAACCATCTGGATCTGTCACAGATACCAAGCATTACGCGAGGGCAGGGAGCAGACTCCTTCCTAGGATTAATGTCAGGCATTCCACACCTCTTTCTTATTGAGTCTACTCTAAGTGTAGACTCTTCATTTCTTACTTATCACCCAGCTGCACAGCTCTGCTGAGATGCTCCAGTTTCCTCTATCAAGGTATTCCCAGGCCTGTCTAAAAATAAGGTGTTTGCCTTTCTGTGGAACGTATAGGGGATTTGGAACCCTATCGTGGAAGTTTACAGATCCACAAGAAAGATCATGGTTGTCAGTGAGATGCAGTGGACATACCACAAGCTTCAGCCACGTGAGACCTGCGTTCAAGTCTAAGCTTGCACATTTACTTCCTAATAACTTCGGATAACTTGTCTCAGGCTCTGTGACCCCGTGTCTCAAATGGGCATAAACAGTATCTACCTTGGTGAATCTACACGATTAAATGAAACAATGTATGTCAGGTCACCTGACTTGTGCCATCAGAACTAATTGTCCTTTCCTCTGTTTCCTATTTTATTCATGTCTCTTATAAGAAACCATGCAATCTGGCTCTTACTAGTCATTTTGTGGAAGTGTACCTCATTGGGAGTTCTTTGAAGACAGGAAAGATACCTTATATTAATTTCTTTGTATCCCTAATACTGAACCTAATTTATTTATATGGATTCACACATTTATATCATTTACATTATTAGGAGCTCAACACAAGTATGTTTAACTGAATTTAGTTCAATTAAGTTGAATTGGATTGATCTGAACTGAATTGAATTTGCTGCCTTCTGTAGCCTCAACTACCACTTCCTATTAGGAGTAGCTGGATTGGGCAGTAGACCAGTTGGGCAGCTTGGACAGAGGGGATCCAGAGTGGATTGCATGGTCTGGAGTGAGGTTGAAGCTGCAAACTAGAGGATTGGAGGACTGTGTCTCCCATGACTTTCTGTACAGGCTGAGGCTGTGACCAAATCCAAACATTCGAGTCCGGCTTCTGTGTCACTTCTGTTCTTTTACTTAGCTTTTGATTATCCTTTTGATAATTCCATTACCCTTCATCTGTTTCTGTACTTCTAGATCCAATGAGGAATATTTCCTATCTCTAAGAAAAGCTGTGCCTCTTTGGGTAGGAGAGACTGATAAAGACTTTAAGAGTACCACGTAAACGTGCACCTTCCTTTTGAGACTTACATTTATATTATGCATTTTTTAATAAAGTTATCTGCCTTTTACCTTTTACAGGTAAATCAATAAGATAATGTATTAGAGAGAGTTTCTGTAAACATCAGAAGACTACACCAAGTTAAGTTTCTGTTATCAGAATACAAATGTAGCATGGTTTCAGTTGCCTCTGTCCCATCACTTTTAACTGAAGGAATTTGTAAACTTGGATTCAGATCCTGGAGTCAGCTCCTCTGTCCAGCTGTCAGGAATGTCACAGCTGAGTCAGGGTGCTCTGGGGGGCCATCCTCCCATCCCCAGGGCCCCCTCTGCACAGCCGGAGCCACCCCTGAGTTGGACACTTGCCTGCCTCGTACCAGTCATGCTGTTAAACATAAGGCGAATCTAAACCAAGTTCCTTTCGGTGTTTCTCCGGGTTAGACATTCTTGACTTGGCAGTCATATGCTACTTCATTATCTTCTACGAGCGCTGCTTTTGTGGCCAGCATCGCTCCAGGAAGCACAGAGTGCCTGGCTGGAAGTCAGTCCTGGAGTGTTTCCAGTTCTTCTAAAAGAGCAGTTGATCCTCTAGGAGTAGCTGGTATTCCAGACTTTGCCGTCCAAAATGAGAAATTCAATCTTTTAAAAACAGTGGTGATAATAATAGCAAACACTTCTATAGTACTTGCTATATACTAGGCACCATTCCAGATTATTTCGAAGTCATACATCTTTAGTTAATTCACACTATGGCCCTATAAGTTACAGGTACTTTGGTTAAACCTTTTGTATAGATGATGAGGCTGGGGCACAGAGAAATAAATGTTTTGTCCAAAGTTGCATAGCTATGCAGTAGTACTAACAACACCCTAACCCAGGTAGTAGGATTCCATACTCTTAATTACTAGGCTAGTTATACAAAGGGGCATAGAAGAGAAAAACACACACATTCCAAAATCTCACTATAGTAAGTAATTTCAACTATTTCCCTCTCCTTGAGACTCTTTAAAGATCCAAAGTTTTGTCACCTAGATTTTTTTTTTCTCCTATTCTCTGTGGTGATAATCAGCAATCAAACAACTGAAAGAGAGAAAAATTAATTCTGCCTCCCTCCCTTCCTTCTATCCCTCCTTCCCATTTATATTGAATCCTAATATTGACTACGACCTGTTCTCAGAGTAGAATATGAGCATAAATAAATTACATTCTAAAATAATTCACAATCTGTAGGGGGGAACAAAAATATGACTAGTAGTTCAAAGTATTAGAGTAAAAATATAAAAAGTGTTTATTTATGCAGAATCATTAATTCTGCCTGGAATCCCAGGAAAATGGGAGAAGAAAGGGAAGTACCATGTATTTGAGAAAAGTTCAGAAATAAATATTAATGCTCAAGAATTAAAAGTCCTTTCCATTCAATTGATGTTTATAGACAATCTACTGTCAATCTAGTATTACGTTAGTGGCCAAAAGTCTACAAAACATAATAAGACAGGTCTCTTCCTCAAGAAGTATACAGTGGGGGTTTTTTTGTTTGTTTGTTTGTTTGTTTGTTTTGTTTTGAGACAGTCTTACTTTGCCACCCTTTGTACCCTTTGTAGACTGCTGTGGCATCATAGCTCACAGCAACCTCAAACTCTTGGTCTCAAGTGCTCCTCTTGCCTCAGCCTCCCTAGTAGTTGGAACTACAGGCGCACCACACTCACCACAATGCCTGGATACTTTTTTAGAGATGAGGTCTTACTCTTGCTTAGCCTGGTCTTGAATTCCTGATCTCAGGAAATCCACCCACTTCAGCCTCACAGACGTTGTGAGCCACCACACCCAGTCAAGAAGTATACAATCTTATTAAGGAAATACAAGTTAAACATCCATAAAGTTATTATAATTGTATGATAAAATACCAAAAACATTATATAGACAAGAAATGCTAATGAAGATGAGAGAAGGGAGCTATTGATATACAGTTGGACAGTCACAAAAAAACATCATGGAGCCCGGACCTCACTGGGTGTTTCATGTACTAAACTTACCATGGCTCCATCTTATTTCCCTTAGCTAGAACTTCTCCCTTTTAAAAATAAATCGTTGCATTTATTTTTATGATCTGATTCAAATCTTTTTTGATAAAAAAAAAACAGAGAGAGAGAAAGGAAGGAGAGAGGGAAGAGGAGGAAAGGAAGAAAGGAAAGTATCTCCATTAATTATTAAACCTTAAGCTCTGAGACACACCACTCAATAGCATATTATTATGAAACATTGTAATAAAGTGGGTAAGAAATAAGCTTAAGAGCTTAACTTCAAAGGGTTCAATTCTCAGCTATGTCACTTATGTAACTTTGGACAAGTTCCTTGCCTTTGTACAAACTGCCTTTCTGTGTCCCCTACTTCACAGACCACACAGGAAGGCCTCAGTTTCCTCATCTGGAAAAATGGACATAATCATAGCACTTTCCTCAGTAAGTCCATTGAGAGCATTAAGTGAGCTAATTACAGGAAAGTGCTTAGAGCAGCCTCTACACATAATTGTTACTTGTTAGTCATTTGGCAATTATTTCTTGAGCATTCACTATATTGAAAGAGCTGAGCTCAATCTGGGGAATATGTAAATAAACAAGTTTCAGTTTCAACAGTCAAGGATTTCACAATCTAGCAGGAGATACACCAACCACATAATTTAACATAGTTTGGTATTTGCTAAATGAGCGGTCTGCACAAACATATCTTCATGTTACACTTTTACTGGTGTAGCATCAGAATGCATTAACTTTTTACTAGCCATATCAAGTTTCAGCTCAAATTGAGCTCACAGTCAACTAAAATTTCTCGACTTTGTCATGTGAATTATTACTCATTCAAGTCTCCAGCCTGGGCCATGTAATTTAACTGTTTTTAAATGTGTCTTTTTTTGGTATTACATTTCATCAGCTATTGTTCCAATTTGTTAGCATTGCTTTAAATCTTAAGTATCATCTGTGGCCCTCATTCTTCCCCGCAGGTTTATGTCATATAGAGTTGATGAACATGCCTTCCATTTCTTGGCTAGGTTTATGAAGATGACAGGGTCAAGGACAGAGCCCCATGGCACCATGAACCACGTCCCTTCATGTAGTTCCTAGGTATCAATCACTCTTTTGATACGCAGCCAACTGTAAATTTTACTATCACTTAGTCTATGTTTTTCAGATTTGCTTGCTGGAATATTTTACTGAGGGGCCACATTAGCTGATAAGAGACCATAGTGTTTTGCTAAAATCTAGATATATTTCCTGTATAGCACTGTTTGATCTACTAAGCCAAAATCCTGTCGAAGAAGAGAAGATAATCATTTTAAGTGGCTTATTATGACTCCAAACATTACCACCTTCTTTTGTAGTACTAAATCGCCTGACAATTACCCTACCTTTCCATCCCACCCCCTCCCCACCTCCTTAATTATGAGTTCTTCCGAGTCAGAACTATGCAGCTCTTTGTCCATAGAACTCAGCATACTTCCTGACATAGGACAAATAATCAATAAACAGCTGTTGAGTGAATTAATAAAACTATCTGTCCTATTTGATTTTGCTTCAAGTTTTATCCAGGATATTCTTTTGCTAAATTGCAATAAGTATTCCAGACCAAGTATGTGATCACTCTTTGAAATTTATTAAATTATGGGTTATTAATAATAATATTGTAGATATTAGCTTAGGCATGATGGTATACTGTTAATGGAGAACAAAGAGAAAACAGAGCTCACTTTCTGTTTTATTTCTGCCTTTTTTTTTTTAGACAGAGCCTCAAGCAGTCACCCTGGGTAGAGTGCCGTGGCATCACAGGTCACAGCAACCTCCAACTTCTGGGCTCAAGCGAGTCTCCTGCCTCTGCCTCCCAAGTAGCTGAGACTACAGGTGCCTACTAGAACACCAGGCAATTTTTTGGTTGCAGCCATCATTGTTGTTTGGTGGGCCCGGGCTGGATTTGAACCCGCCAGCTCGGGTATTTGTGGCTGGCCCCTTAGCTGCTTGAGCCACAGGCGCTGAGCCTATTTCTGCCTTTTCATGGAAAATTATCTCCATGTTGAAAGAGGGCGATTAAAATAGGTCAGAAGGATGTGGAGATTATAAGAAATCTGCTTGTTCCCACTGAGCTCAGTTCCTAAGAGAACTGAGAACGGAGAAAAATCAGGGAACTTGGAAATCTTACAAACAAAATCACTGTGCACCTAACAGTGATCTCCAAAGAGATATCAAGAAGGGCTGTTTTGAAGACTAGAATAGGAAAAGGTAAGTAGCATTGTATAAAGGGGAAGAGTAGATTATGTCACTTGAGACAATTTCTAGACTCTGAAAAGAATGGTTTGTGAACACACCTAAAAGAGAAACAAGTGATGGCAGAGAGAGGCCTGGTTAAACTCTTCTTATTTCCTCCTTGACAATGTTACTGGGCTTATCTGCCTATCATCCAACAATTATTGAGCTCATACTCTACACATACACTGATGTACTAAATGCTGAAGATACTAACAGTGAACAGGGTGGATATGTCCCTTCCTACCCAATCTTGGCAACTTAGTGCCTGGGTTGTAAATGCTGGCTCACAAGTAGTACATACCAAGCATTGTTTGGCCAGTAAATCATTTTTAAAACACTTTTAATCAGTTGCCACTATGTTACGTTGAAAATTTTCATACGACAATGTAGGTTCCCAAATAAACTTGAGAAAAGAGGAAAAGCAAAGACTGTAATTAATACCAAAGAGATGGACTTTCAAGAAGGAAAGAACGGTTGGTTTCCCAGATGGCTGCCAACCTTCTCCATCTCATTTACCACTATTCAGGCCTCAAAAATAGAGTTCAATATTCCCAATGGTTAAAGGAAGCCACCCCAGGGATATCCCTAAAAACCTCCCCCAGGGAATGTAGCCAAATTCTGTGGCTGTTCATTGTTAACAAGACCAAGGAAGCAGGGAAGCTGTGGAACCAGCATCCATCAACTTCCTTTCTAATCAGAAATCTCACAGTAACTCTGTTATAGCGTTAGAGAGATTTAAGGAGGTCCTCGATGGAGACTTTCCTCTGTTAAGCACAGAGGATACATAATTTTGTCCACTGGTAGCATCTGGATGTCAAGAATTTTATGAACAGGGAGATTAGCTCTAGATCCATCATACCTACAACATAAGTAGGCTGCTACTCAGAGACAGATTTACTTAACCCTTAGGCTAACATCCTAGAGTAACATCCTCAACTCTTATTCACTTAATATATTCTGATACAATCAACAGATGTAGGAAAAAATAATCTTCCACAGATGTGAGTCTAGGGTACCAGCATAAGACTTCATTGTTTTTAACCACAGTTGTCATGTCTATTGTCATAAAATATCCCTTGAAGAAGTCTCATGCACAATCTTTGCTGATTTCATTTTTAGGACTTCTTGAACACTGTTGAATGCAAACAGAGATTCTAGGCATCCTTGTCTTATACCTGATTCAAAAAAGAATGTTTTTAACATTTCACCATTATATAAACTATTTGTTGCATATTGGGGTGTATCCCCTGTTCTGTTCCTAATTTGCCAAAGAAAAAAATTTTTTTTCAAAGAAAATTTTAGAAAATGATCTTTCTGCATCTACTGAGAATATCATTTTTATTCTCATTTTCCATTAATGTGGTAAATTCATTATTATATTTTCTAATGTAAAATTGACCATAAAGTCCTGGGATAAAAAATTTTCAACACAGTCTATCATACTATGTGTTATTAAATATTCTCCCTGGATTCAATTTGTTGGCATGTGCTTAAGATTTTACATCTATGTTCACAAATGAATTGCCCTTTGATTTACTTTTAATTTGCTCTGTATATCCAAATTTGATATCAGGGTTATTTTGATATTATAAATTGAGTTAAGATGTTTTCTCTTTTTTTCTTTCATCTTGAAGGCTTTATATAAGACTGGCAAGAGTTTTGTAGAACTTATAAAATCATCCGCAGAATGTCTTTATTCTAGGATAGTTGTTGACTACTCATCAGATTTTTTAAGTAACAGTAGTATTTAGATTTTCTGTTTCTCTTGGAAGAACGTATTTATTTTGTACATGTATGTGTTTTATATTTTGTGGGCAAAATGTAAAACATACTAATGTCTCACTAACTCTACTATAATTGTATTATGACCCCTTTTCATTCCTAAGATTTTTTCATTTTGCCTTTTTTTTTTCATGATCAGTTTCACCAGCGGTGTCTTTATTAATTTTTGGTTATGTTGACCTAAATTATTATAGTTTTATCTTCTGCTTTTCTAGTTTCTCTTTCTGTATCTTTTTCTACTATCTCATTATTCTCCTTCAATTAGTTCTCTTCCTTTTTTAACTTAAGTTTCACTTTTAGATTAATAAATTTCATCTTTCTTCTTTTAACAGGAAAGCATTTAAAATTATAAAACATTCTCTTTATCCATTGTTTTAATTATATCCCACACACTTTGAATTATACTTTTACAATTGTTTGGTTCTAAGGGTTTTTGTGGGGGGAGTTAGTTTGTACTTTAATTATGCTCTAGATACAATGTAATCTATATGATGCTGATCCTTTGACAGCTGAGGATTTTTTTGAGGTGGGGGTGTTTTTTTTAACCTAACATGTGGTCAGTATTTGTGAATGATCCTTATGTGTCTGAGAAGGATAGTTGATCATTACTTGCAATTCTACATTTGTGAATTCACCTACTCACTAAAATGTATTTGTGATTCCAGAGTCAAGTTCATGGTCTACTTACAGTCATTTGAGGACATGAACACAGCAGTGGAAACTTGAATTGTCCTTGCACATGTTTTGAGGGTGACACTCCGCTTGCTTGTTTCACCTCCCATACTATAAACAAATGTCCTTTCCCAATCTATTATTCAGTGCCACATTTTCTGCATGTTTGTGCTTTCTGTTGGCAATTTTTCTGTCTTAAACCATCTTCTGGAATAGTGCTGAGGTGAGGTGCTATCTGCTATCCCTACTCATAAGGAGGCTGTGATGCATGTTTATAGCTAAGCCTTCTCTAAGCATGAGGCCTAGTGCTATTGGCTTTAGCTCACTATTAATGAATCAATAATGTTTATTAAATAATGTGCCTTTAAACAGAATTACACATAAAACAAAGTTACATATTGACTGGATGATAAAAGCGTGACCAGAGGGATGCAGGAACTGAACCTTATACTTCTTCTAGGACCAAAGATTCACTAAGTGTTCATGGGGACATCATAGAACATAAGTACCACAAATAAAATAAGAACTGACCATATTTACTTCTTAATTTGGGAGTTAGGTTTCTAATATACCTATTAATGTTCTAAAAAGAAAGTGTGGTTGGGGTGGCGCCTGTGGCTCAGTGGGCAGGGCACGAGGCCCATATACCAAGGGTGGCAGGTTTGAACTCGGCCTCAGCCAAATTGCAATAAAAAATAGCTGGGCATTGTGGTGGGCACCTGTAATTCCAGCTACTCAGGACGCTGAGGCAAGAGAATCGCCTAAGCCTCAGAGTTGAAGTTTGCTGTGAGCTGTGATGCTACAGCACTCTACCAAGGACGATAAAGTGAGACTCTATCTCTTAAAAAAGAAAAAGAAAAAAGGAAAGTGTGGTCAACAATGTCAAAAACCACAGTGAATCTGGACAACAACCACTTATTTTATAAGTTCTCTTGTAAGGTTGGACATAAGACTAAGGAAGCCCACAGTAACCGATCAAATAATCATACCCCAAAGAGGCTGATTAATGGATCAGCATCTTACATAGAGGGGGGTCTCCAGGCACTGGCTCTAGACCTTAATTCTCAGCTCTGCCCTTTCACCATATTTATCACAATATAGATAAGAGCAGCTGGAGGATGAGCTGTCACAGCATCTTTCTACCCCTCATGGTTCCCTGTAGTTTTTCATCTTTTCCACTTACCTATTTAAACGTTACTACCATTCACTTTCTCCTTGATATCCTCTTTATCCAAGACTACCTCTGGTTACAGAATGAAATGCTGTTCTCTTCTTACTGTTTCTAGAACCATGAAACAAACCCTCTTGTGTTAAGAATTTTACACATTATCTCTACAAGTAAATAATCATAGATAAACCTGAGAACGTAATCTTGCTTTTTGAAAACACTACCATTTATCTTTTTAATCTGTGTCCAATTTATTTTGATCTTATAAGTATGCAATGGAGCATCTGGTACAGGCCAGGCATTGTGCAAGTTACCTTGAGGGCTACAAAGAGGATAAAATAGTCACCCGTCCTTCAAAGAAGATGCATTTTCCTTTACTAGAGGCTGTGATGCCTGCAGAGAGGTCAGCAGTCCTGGAAACATTCCTCCAAAAGCCAACTGTGAGGCTTTGCTGAGGACCTCAGGCTGGTGTAATTTTCTTGGCAAAGGACCTCAGCAAAGTGAAGGAAAAGTTTTTTCTTCATTCCTGTTTACCAATGTATAGATCACACACACACACACACACACACACACAACCACCACAAGGAGGTTAAAGTAAACATAAGATGATCAAGTTAAGATCCAGTCCTCAAATCCAAATTTAACAAAATAAAGTAGCCAGATTTCCACAGGGCAAGGTCAACAATTGACACCCTCCTACATGTGAACATTTAAAAAGACAATTATTGGTTAGCAAAACCAAAAACCCAGAAGAAACCAGTGAACGTTCAGGTTTATATGAACCCCTATTCTGACTGTGGTAGAGAAACCATGTCTCCTGGACACAGCATCTAATCACACCTGTAGGTAGAATCTAGAATTTAGGAAATAGAAAAGGAGGGTTGATTCTCACAGGGTAATTCTAACAAGTGTGGTCAAAGGCCTAATCTTTTTCTACCTTGAAATCTTAGATGAGTTCTTCATGCACCATGCAAAGGTTTGATAAACCACTACTAATTCGGACACAATTTTTCTTTCTTGCTTGCTTGCTTTCTTGACCTCTCTCTCTTCCCTCCTTCCATCTCTTCCTTCTCTCCCTCCTCTTTCTCTCTCTCTTTCTCCCTCTTCTTTCTTAAACATAGAGCTGGAGGCTTAAAGGGTAGCAAGTTGACTACAACAGCACATGGGGAGTGACTGAGAGAATGATTCTGTGTCTATGCCTGTGTTCTAGCACGGATCAAGCCAATGAAATACTGAAATTCAGAATCCCCCCAATTTCTGTCCTTGTATTTCATTAACATTTTGGGAAAGTGTTAATATTTGGTTAAGCTAAGTCCCGCCGATGCTCTTGTCAAGATAACATAAAAAGTGCAGCATCAGCTGTAATTTTATCCTGCCTCATCTGAGTATCGCCCCTGAGAGCCCTGGGGTGCCTACAGCCACGCCGCCGGTGATAACACTGCATACACCCTCACTCCGTGTCTTCTGTCTACAAAGCTTTATTTTCTCACCGTGTTCTTGGATTCACTGTAGATGGTACCTAACATTTCTTCCTAACCAAAAGACTTAAAAGAAAATGTATTTCTGCTTTAATTCAGCAATCATATGTGCCTCGGAGAATGAACAGGTTTCTCTCCCCTGAATGCCACACACAGTGTGCAAACAAGAGGCTCTGTTGGATCGACTGACCTGACAGGGCCAGCCCTTAAGCAATGCCACATGCTAAAGCACATGTCTGCAAAATGTAATTTGCTAAAAACCCCGTTAAACATTCACGCACACTCTATTTCTCTCTATTCCTGGCAGATCACTAAAGGATCTCCATGTGTCAACCTAAGTACGGATTTTCTTTTCTCTTCGGTCTCCTCTTCCTGCTCTATTCTTTTGAGTTACGGTACCTGCTGTGATTTAGCACCGCAGTGTTTTATTATTGGAAGTGTGGAGATAGCCTTCAGGGTCTTAGCGATGGGAAAGAAACCTCACATAGGAACGAAAAGGCTTCCCAAGTTTAATTTACAGGGAAGTGAAGTTGCTTCCCTCGGATTTGCGTAGCTCTGGTTTTGTGAGGTCTCTGGGGGTAAGATGAATGGAAGAATCCCTTCTTACCCTCCTTCTTGACTCTCCCCTTCCTCCCCTTCTCTTCTCAGGAACATCTCTGGTGCTTGTGCCAAGGCTTAGCGATTTGAGTCAAGGAACTCCGGAATTAACTTGAGGCTCCAGACCTAGACCCAAGGTTCAAGGACATTCGTTTCTATGTTAAACAGAAGATAATAATAAATACCATTTGTGTCTTGCTGCACATTAGACAAGCCTTTTTTTATCTACATTCATCTCATATATATGAAGCCAATAAACCCTTGAGGTAAGTATTAAATATATCTGGATTGAAGTTCAGAGCAGTTAAATAATTTCCCCATGGTTACGCAGTGAAGAAGGGGAGCCAGGAAGTAAACTTAGATCACCGACTCCAAGAAGAGGTTCCCTGCTTTGTGCTAATGGCTCTTAGAAGGAAAGTAGCAGTGACAAATTCACAAATTTGGATGCTTTTTAATTTCTATTTTAAGTTTCTAGTTTAAAAATAAAATACTAGGTATCTTGGAGTTATTGAATATCAGTTTTATACATAAAAATGCCAGGAATATGCAGTGACTGGAAAAAATAATGTTAATAAATCTATTATAAAGAGTCTCTTCAAGTGCCCATTTCATAAAATGTCTCTGTTGCCCCAACCTACCCTTATATATGAAAATAATGATGTGAACACATTCAAGGTTAATTGCTACCCAGAGAAAGATCTATTTGCAAAGCTACAACTCTAGACCAGTTGTCTCCCTGAGTCAGTCAGTCAACATTTACTATTCTAGGAAATTGGATCAATTTTAACATTAATCTAAATATAGAACAATTAGCAAAGAAACTCTACTGGTTTTATCAAACAAAATTAACACATTTCTAAACCAAATGTAAATTGCTTTTTGGATCATCTAGAGTTTGGGATTAATTACATGCTGGATCCATTACTGGATAATCTAAACTTTATTATTCTGCTTGAAGAAAACCTTTTTTAAAAAGTTTTAAAATTTCAAAGAAGCATCTTTGATTTTGTTTTCATCTATGATTCATGTTTTTTTTGGGGGGGGAGTACAATGTGCTGATTTTATATACAATTTGGAATACTTACATCGAACTGGTTAATATAGCCTTCACCTCGCTTACTTAATTATTGTGTTAAGACATTTATACTCTACACTTAATAGATTTGACAGATAACCTTGCAATATGCACCATAGTTGTGGTTCCACCATTTACCCTCCCTCCATCCAACCTCCTCCCTCCCCCTCCTCTTTCCTTCTTCATCCTGGGATATAGTTGTGTTTTGTCTTTCATATGAAAATGCAGGTGATTATAAATTAGTTTCATAGTAGTACTGAGTACACTGGATACTTGTTCTTCCATTCTTGCCATACTTTATTAAGAATATGTTCTAGCTCCATCTATGTACACATAAAAGAGGTAAAAATCATTTTACAATAAAGATATTTGCAACAGATTGTTTACTTAAGCTCAATTCATAATTGTCAAGTCATGGAAGAAGCCCAAGTGCCCACTGACCCATGAATGGATTAATAAATTGTGGTATATGTACACCATGAAATACTATGCAGCCTTTAAAAAGATGGAGACTTTATATCTATGATTCTTGGAAGACAGATCATTCCTTTCAAGAAACTAAGGACCCAACTATAATCATGGGGGGAGCTTCTTTCCATGGCCTATTACCCCAGAATGTGGGTTCATCACACAGCAGGATAAAATCAAAGCACAAATTACTAACTGATATGTTGATCTCCACTAAAATCTGTATTTATCAGTTCATTCCTGAAGCAATTTGGGTGTATGTAGCATATAATTTTTTTTCTTTTTTTTTTTACACAGAGTCTCACTATGTCACCCTTCGTAGAGTACCATGGCATCACAGCTCACAGCAACCTCAAACTGTTGGGCTTAAGCGATTCTCTTGCCTCAGCCTCCCAAGTTTCTGGGACTACAGGCACCCACCACAACACCCAGTTGTTTTTTGTTGCAGTTGTCATTGTCTTCGCTGGTCCAGGCTGGATTTGAACCTGCTAGACTTGGTGTATGTGGCTGGTGCCGTAACCACTGTGCTATGGGCCCCGAGCCATGTAGCATATAATTCTATTTACATGTCAAACATTTCTAGTTTCACAGAACCCATCTCAAAGCAATCACTTCCCACCCCTAGGTTCTATTTTCTAATTCACAAACACAGGCACTTGGCTATTACTTCACAGAATCGTGCTGTAAAACATCCCCAGGTTCATTCACTCACTGTAACTTGAAACCTTTCATTCTAAAGCTCATTTAAGATTGTGTATACACATGTGTGTACATCTAAAAATAGAAAGAAAGAAAACCAAGGAAGAGTAAAGAACCACCTAAACTGGTGGAAAAAACAGAATCTGTTAAGTTGGTTTTATTTTGTTTTCCTTAGAAAAATTGCTTCTAGGCCAAAGAGTTAAGTAGAGAAAAAGAGTTATAATATGAGAACTTCAGGCTCTCTGCCCTTCTCCAGTTCTGTTAGTTTTCGGGGTACCTGTAAAACCAGAAACTCTGTAGCCAACAAAGTTCAGTTCTGACTTTGAATGAGAAGTGTTTGAGGCACATTCACTAGAATCATAAAATTGAGTTGTTGGCAAAAAATATTAGGAATGAAGATTTCTCTGTATAGCATGTTTTCTAAGAAAAGATGAGGAGGAAAGGAGAATGACAACAAATCAGATTAATTCAATCATTAAATCTCTGTAAACAGTTATTTCTGTTTCTACAATAGCATATATGTGATTGTACAACCACAGTACAATCACAGTGTGTACACCACACACACACACACACACACACACACACTGGAAACCCAGGGTGGCAGAATTATATAGGCCTGAATTGAATCCCAGCTCTGTCATGTGATTTGGGAAAATTTCTTCACCATTTAGTACTTCAGAGCTCTGTTCTATGGGGAAAAAAATCCTCCACGGATTATGAGGATAAAATGAGAGAATGAATATGAAAGAGCTTTAAAGTCATGCAACTGGAGTTAGGATCCTGGCTCACACAGTTTCAGCAAGTAATTTAATTTACAAAACTTCAGACCCCTTGTTTTTAAAAGCAGGAATAATAGCACCTATCTCATAGGTTGATTTTGAAGACTGAGATGATAAAGGACTTAGTCCAATGCCAAGCACATAAGAGGCATTCGTGAAATGATTATCATCTTTTCTCCTTTCTCTTTAGTATGCAAATGTTACCCAGGTTGGACTTGAACTCCTGTTCTCAAGGAATGCTCTCACTTCAGTCTCCCAAGTAACTGGGACTACAGGTGTGTGCCACCACACCCAGCAAGGTATTTTTTCAATAAAGTACTATGTTCTTCAAATTGTATTATGTTTAAGAAT
>CAUYQV010139579.1:0-11794 GCA_963574575.1 Galagoides demidoff | reverse complement strand
AACAGGTGAGGGCTGGGGAACAGGAGTGGGCAGGGGAAAGAGGGCTGGGTTACAACAACAGCATTGCTGAATCAAAAGGTAGCCACATTCAGATACTTGGGTTGACATTGCCAACTTGCTAGGCAGCTTTTGGTGCACGATGTTTCTTAAGACAGAATGCTATGGAAATTAGCATCACTGACGGAGGCCGGCAGTGCCACCGCCTGGTGTGGGCATGCGCTCCATTTCCAGTGTCCCTTTAGGTGTCCCCACATGCTGCAGAAGTCGGGCCGGAGTGCAGGGTCAGTTATCCCAGGCATGTTGCTTTGTTGAGGCTGCTGTGACAGAGTTACAGCTTAGCTAAGAGGGGCTTAAACAAGAGAGATTTATCATCTCAGAGTTCTGGAGGCTGCGAGTCTGAGATGCAGGTGTCATTGGGTCCTTCTGAAGCTGGGAGGGAAGATTGGTTCTGCTCCAGGCCTCCCTCCTGGCCTGTCTGTGGCCAGCTTCTCCCTGTGTCTTCACGTGGTCTTATCTCTGTTCATGCCTGACCGTATCCAAATTCCCTCTTCTTATAACACACTGGTTGCATTGGATAAGGCCCCCAGCAGCTTCACCTCAACTTCACTGCCTCTGTGGAGACCCCGTGTCCCACAAAGGTCACATTTTGAGCTGCCGATGGCTGGGACTTTGACATATGACCTGGTAGTGTGGGGGCACAGCAATCCCTTGGGCTTTTTCTCCCGGCTCTCATCAGGCATCCATGTGCTCTGGTGGTCACCCTGGAGGCTGGGAAGGAGCTGACAGCTGCACAGCGCTGATGGTTTGCCAGTGTCAGGGGACGAAGCCTGGAGGTCTCCTGGAGGGGATGACGTGCTCCCCTTTTGTTAGTCTCCCCTTCTGCTGCCCAGTGGCCACCACACATTACTGCTCGGAATATGATGGGTGCTGGCTGTAGTTTTGTGTTTGTGAACACAACCCTGTGAATTCATCTCTTGCCTCTGGGCTTTGCTCCCAACTTACTGAGCCCCTGCTCAGAGCAAGACACCACAGGGGCTCTGCCAAGGGCTCTGGGGGCAAAGAGGGAGCCTGACTCTGGGGAGCCTCATTCATAGGTACAACTGCAGGCTCAGGGAAGGATATGCCCACAAATACCCGCGGGGAGTGTGAGCTCCGGACTGTCCACAGACTGCAGGTGCAAGTAGCCCTTCTGATGCAGACAAACTGGTGATGAGGAAGAGCTGGGGGCTCTGAGACAGTGTGGGCCGGTCAGGTTGATGGTCATACCACGCACTTGACAACCCTGGGATGCCTATTCCCTCTCTCCCTAGTAAACTGCATTAAGATGAGCCCACCTTGGTCACTGGGGTGCAGTGCAGAGATTGCAGGGGCTGCCTTCCAGGGGAACCTTGCATTTTGTACCTGAATTCTGATTAAAACTCCTTCACTGAGCTACATCTCCCTTTGGGCCATCTGATGAGTCAACGACTGGGTTTTAAGCAGCCTGCCTGCACAGAGACTCACCCTCCACTGCTTTCCAGAACCCTCTAAGTGTCCTTTAATGCAGCTCACGCTGGCTCTGTCCAGTGGGCATTGCTGAACCAAAATATTTTCTTCCAAATTAAAAATCCCAGTAGTTCCAAATCGTCAGAACGTAATGAGCCAGTGAAAGTCTGATTTAACATCCATCTCTGAACATTTCATAATCAGGTAGGGAGGCAGGGGCTGAGGCATAATCAGGTGGGGAGGTGGTGGGGGCTGTGGCCACTAGCCCTTGGGGACAGAGGGAGGGTGATGACATGGAGAAGGTGAAGTGGAGAGTTCAGGGGCACCGGGGAAATGAAGCTGGAGAGTCAGCCTTCCAGCAAGCCTAATTTCAAAGCCTTTTGTTCCTCCTCCCCAACTTCCCCTCTGTAAGGGCTGAGTAGCATCTCCCAGCACTTATATCTGTCTGCTGCCTCAGAAGTCACCCTTGTTGGGAAATAGAGTCACTGCAGATATAATTGGTTACGATGAGGTCCTGGTGGATTAGGACGGGCCCCACCCAATGGCTGGTGTCAAAAGAAGAGAAACAGAGACAGGGCGACAGAAGAGAGATGGGGAGAGAGGCAGCTGCAAGCCTGGAGTCCCACGGGCTGTAGGCAACCACAACGGGAGGTGGGTAAGGAGCGCCCACACCTCCTGGGAGCAGCCTTGCCAACAGGCACCTGGATTTTGGACTTTCAGCCTCCAGAGCTGTGAGAGAAATAATTTCTGTTGTTTTAAGCCACTCAGGTTGTGGTCACTTTTTACAGAAGCTACTGGGAAAATAATACTGTCTCTTAGCAGAGGGCCTGTTAGTTGAGGGCAGTTTAAAAGGGAAGAAACTTCTTTTCCTCCTTGGTGGCCTGGGTGCAGTCATTCTGCCTGCCTGCGGGGGGCAGTGTGTCTGAAAGCAGGCTGGTTTCAGGTTTGAAGCTTTGAGAGCTTAGGTTGATCTCAGTGGTGTTATGGATTGTCTTTCTTTCATCAGAGGGCTCTCTGGGACTGAGATCCAGGCTCAAGACAAGCTGCTTGCTCAAGTATTTTTTAAAATTTATTTTTTATTTCAAAGCATTATAGGGATGCAAATATTTTTGGTTATGTGGATCCCTTTTATAATGCTTGAGTCATGGTTGTAAGTGTGCCCATCACCCAGTGTTCATTGTACCCACTGGGTAGGTTTTCACCCATGACCTCTTCCCCATGCCTCTTGCTTGATTTCTGCTAAAAAAGAAAAAAAGTTTTACTTCCCCCTGTGTGTATCTCTGCCCATCCAAAGCTGGAGGCAGGGAGCCCTGAAACACCAAACAAGGTGCTAAGAACTCCATTAATACCTGAGTGAGCTCTTGCAAAGATGCGCAGTCAACCCAAGGCTCACTCAAGTGTTCACGGGGTTCTTAGCACTGCATTTGGTGCTGCTGGGGTGGGGGGCTCCCTGCCTTGGGAATGAGGAGCCTAGAGTGGCGAGATGTGTCAAGGAGCAGAGTAGAGGTCTGGGGTGAGGTGAGAGTGGGCAGGTGTTAGGAGCAGGGGAGGTGACATCAGCCATGAAGGGCTGGGCAGGGCACAGAGAGCATGGGAAGTCCTGGTAGGTCTCTGACATGCCGGGTGGGGGGGCATTTAAGGATTGCTGCCCTGGCATCAGTTCACATGACTGACAGATGAGGGAGAGGCCTGCGGACCGGCTCCTGGGCTCCGGGCTGTGACCAAGGTCTGTCAGCAAATATTACCAACGAGAAAGCCCAAGCCAAAGGTAGACAGGGCCCGGAGCCTCGTCACTGAATTCTGATTCTTGGTCTGTCGTGTTGGCCAGTTAGGAGAACATATCTGCGCCTTCATTTTCCTCCTCAAAAGAACAAGTCAACCACTACCGTTTCCAGTTTCGAGTGGCAAACACATGGTAAAGCAGGCTAGAACTGGTAAGTTTCCAGAAATGATGTGTGATGGTTCCCGTGACTATGCAGACTGGTGGCGCTGCCTTCATGCCGGGAAGTCCCTCCTTTTTTTTTTTTTTTTTTTTTTTTTGCTTTCCACTGGACTTTCTCTGAATATGTGACAGCAAAATAGGTATTGAGATATATATACATATATATGTGTGTGTGTGTGTGTGTATTTTTTTTTTCCCCCTCTGCATTTCTTTTCCGGTTCTCCCTTTGAGGACAAATACCCTACCTCCATTAACCCAGTGATTTTCAACTGGTGTGCGGTGGCACACTGGTGAGGATCTTAGGTGTGCCATGAAAATTATTCATGATTATTAATTAAATTATTTTCAAAAGACGTTCAAAGTGCAGTAAGTATATTCTTTTTTTTTTTTGATCAACACAATCTAAGTGTGCTACAAAAGTTTAACTACAGGCTCAAGTGCGCTGTGAGATAAAAAGGCTAAAAACACTGCATGTCAGCCGCCCAGCGCAGCAGGGACTGTCATGACGGAGCACACACACTTAAGATGTGATGTGCTGGGCGGTGCCTGTGGCTCAAAGGAGTAGGGCGCCTGCGCCATATGCCAGAGGTGGTCGGTTCAAACCCAGCCCCAGCCAAAAACTGAAAAAAAAAAGTAGATGTGATGTGGCTGCAGAAATCAGAGTCTGCAGAGCTGCTGTGATGAACGGCGGGTGCACAGTTGGGGAAGAGCAGAACGCAGGTTCTTACTACTTAGTTGACACCACTCTAAGGACCCAGGGCCCAAGGTGCTTCACTTAATTGGCTTTGGCTTACAGGTATTTTCTGTTTTGAAAATTGTTTAATATTTAATCACATAACATAAAATTAGTCATTTTAAAGTGACTAGTTTCAGTTGCATTTACTACTTTTACAATATATACCCATCACCTCTATCTAGTCCTGAAGTATTTTCATTAACTCCCAAAGGGAAGCCCCTACCCCCAGCACCCTGCCCCTCCAACTCATCCTCCAGCCCCTAGAAACCGATTTGCCTTTTTCTCTGTGGATTTACCAATTCTGCACATTTTGCAAGAATGGAACTGTACAACCCGTGACCTTTTGCACTGGGTTCCTTCACTTAGCGCAGTGCGTCTGAGGCTCATTCACAGTGTAGCAGGTATTGATCCTCCACTCCCTTCCCAAGGCCCAGTGATATCCCACCATGTGGATACACCACAATTTGTTTGTCCATTTCCCTGCTGATGGACATTTCAGCTATTTCTACCTTTTGGCTCTAGTGAGTAGTGTTGCCATGGATATGAATATGTTTATAATTTTGGAGTGTCAGTCCTGTGTTTGATTCTTTTGAGCTTATACTGTGTTTCCCTGAAAATAAGACCTACCCTTATACATCCTATTGAGCCCGTGAGAATGGCTAGGGGAAAGGGGTTCACACATCACTAGTGCCAGCCCCACCAACGAGGTCAGCTCCCCCTGTCAGGTTCCAGAAGAAGATGACTTAACTGTATTTGAATAAATGTAGATTGCTGTATTCTACTTAATAAAAATAAGACATCCCCTGAAAATAAGCCCTAGTGTGTCTTCTTGAGAAAAAATAAATATAAGACAGTGTCTTATTTTTGGGGAAACACAGTACCTAGGAGTGGGTTGGTTGGCTCCTATGATAGTTTTCTGTTTACCTTTCTGAGGAACTACCAAACTTTAACATGGTAGGTGCAGCATTTTAAATTCCCACTGGCAGCTTGAGATGCTCACTTTTTTAAAAATTATTTTTTATTAAATCATAGCTGTGTGCATTAATGTAATCATGGAGTGCAATGTGCTGGTTTTATATACAATTTGAAATATTTTCATCAAACTGGTTAGCATAGCCTTCACAGCATTTTCTTAGTTATTGTGTTTAGACATTTATATTCTACATCTAGTAAATTTCACATGTACCCTTGTAAGATTCACTGTAAGTGTGGCCCCACCTATTACCCTCCCTCCACCCATCCTCCCCCCCCTTTCCCCTTCTTCTTGGGCTATAATTGGGTTATAGCTTTCATATGAAAGCTATAAATTGGTTTCATAGTAGGGCTGAGTACATTGCATACTTTTTCTTCCATTCTTTTTTTTTTTTCTTCCATTCTTGAAATACTTTGCTAAGAAGAATATGTTCCAGCTCCATCCATGTAAACACGTAAGAGGTAAAGTCTCCATCTTTCTTTAGGGCTGCATAATATTCCATGGTGTGCATATACCACAATTTGTTAATCCATTCGTGGGTTGATGGGCACTTGGGCTTCTTCCATGACTTAGCAGTTATGAGTTGGGCTGCAATAACATTCTGGTACAAATATCTTTGTTATACTGTGACTTTTGGTCTTCTGGATAGATGTCTAAGTGTTCAACATCTTTCCAAGAGGTGCTCACTTTTAAGGAGGTGTTTGCTTTCCGGAGAGCTTTCTTCTCAGTCCACCTGTAGCCGGGAGGAAAATGGGAACATCAGTGGCATATTGGCAACGTCTTCAATGTTGACAATTTGTTTAGTTTTCTGCTTTCTATAACATGGACATAGTGATCCCCTCTGCTTAAGTTACATGGTAGCAGTGTCTCATGGTGGAAAATGACAGCATTTGTTAGGACACTGGGAGGGAGGTGGGCGTGGTGACAGATGAGGGCTCTGTGCCTTGACGGTCTGAGGGCTGAGTGAGTTTAAGCCCCAAAGTCACTGCTAACTCATTTGCCAAACACCACCGTGCCATGGCTTGTGAAAATTTGTTTTAATTTTTTGGGTTTGTCATGAATCTAAGCACAAAATACCATCTCTGTTTAATTTCCACTGAGTTCAGTTCATCTAAGCAAGAGTTGACCTTGCTTAACTCTTAACATAAAGAGTGCCTCCTCCCCACTCCTGTCCCTTCTTGCCTCTAAATGGATTATTAAATGAAGGACGTAGCCCATGCTACATTTACCGCAGATGAGTAGATGATTCCTGTGGTCAGATGTAACATCTATTCATTGGTTTATAGATTCAGATTGCCGCAGAGAGTTCCACGAAACCACGTGATATCAGAGGTCTGGAGTTTGTATAATAAATCAGAACTAACTAGAACAGGTTTCAAAGTACTCCCTGGACTGTGGTCGATGCTATAAAGAGCCTTTCTTCTTTGGAAGTGCATAATAGACCTCATAATCAAATCCTTTTGTTTTTAGCAGTGGCAGAGGTAGAAGAGGGCTCGTAATTAGAGGCTGGCACCCTGAACCTCACTTCTACAAGGTGAAGTGCATTGTCATGAAGGAGCAGAAGAGACATGGGTCTTTGTAAGTCCTGGGAAGGGTAGCTCACTGGGGAAGCGGGATGGCCAAGGAAAGTGAATAGATTGTCCCAACCAGAGAGCAGGAATCACCTGCTACAAGTCAACAGAATCTTGGCCATAGGGTGGGAGCAAGTAACTCAACTGAAAAGACTTGGGGGGAAAGGCTACATGGCTTGAAACAAAATACCAGGTGAAATAAATAACTTACAGGCAGTTCCCCTGCCCCCTCTCGGGACATCTGCAGCATGGGTGGAGCATAACAGGTGTTGGAACCATGTTTGCTGAATGAATAAATGACAGACCCGAGCTTCCTCCCCACCACTTGCCCAAAACCCAGTAAAATAAACCAAAAGCAGAGGGTAAAAATCTGACTAGAGCCAGATTCAAGGACAAAACAGAGACATCTGAAATGTTATAAAGAATAGGGAAAAGGTAATGTCTAAAACAAAAGTAGTTTTAAAACGACTCAGTGATGAGGTGGAATGATCACCATGTTGGGAATTAGGACACCTATTAATACGTACATATTTTCCAAATTGATCCGTGCTCAGAGAAGTGCTTTACATCAATAAGGAAGGGAAGGGATATTCAATAAATGGTGTAGGAACAACTGGTAAGAAAACAGGAAAAGAAATATCCTATAGTGAGTCTCACTATGTAACCAAATCAATTCCAACTGTATTAGAAAGTTAAATGTAAAAATGATGAAAGTGGTAAGCTGTAAGAAAGCAGCATTGTGTATGTGTTGAAGATCTGGCAGGTGGAAAATTACGTTGGCAACACATTGTCTCTCGCCCACCGGGTTCAAGACCCCACAATTCCTGTTGTCTTCTCCTGCCCTCCAGAGGAGCACTGGCGAAGCCCCTTCCAGAGACTATTGATATAAAATGTATCACCCCTGACAAATGGGACTTAGTTTTCATTCAACATTGTGCCTTAGAGAGCTTTCCATTCTAGCACGTATTGATCAGCTTCTTTCTTTTCAACTGCTCAATGCAGGATATGAAGACAAATAGAGTAATACCTTGAAAATCCCGAGGGAAAATGATTTCACACTAGAATTACAGTAGAGTTCTATGCCTCAAACAGCCACCAAGTTTGCAGGACATTTAAGACATTTCAGACATGCAAGAACACGGCTTGCTTTCCTGCGGTAGGGGGTCACTGCAGGATGTGCTGTGCGTGTAATGAGCCAGTAAACAAAAGAGGGTGCGCGGTGTAGGAGACCACAGGTCCAGCTCCGAAGCCTAATCTTCCTCAGTGTCCCCCTTTATGTCACTGTCTCTGTCCGTCTGTCTGTCTGTTTGTCCACTTCTTACGGTCCCTGCGTTCTCTCCTCTTTAGCACCCTCCATCCTCAGTCTCAGGCCACTTGCAAACCTCCTGCTTTATTATACAAAGAGCTTTAGCCCTCTCTGTCTTCCTCACCCCAGACCTCTCTTGGCCCACTCTGGCTCTGCCCACTTACTGCTACTAAAAATTCTCTTTCCTCGCCCACTGCGTGACCACTGACGCTGTGCACTTATTTATAATAAATCCAAGTATTTGTAATAAATCCAGGCACAACTGTAAAAAGTTACTCAGCTGAAAGAAACTCTTCTCTGAGCAAAACCAGCTTTGGGATTTATTTTCTACTGTTTATCTGTCTTCTCCCTTATTAATTTCTGCTCTTTTCTTTAGTAATTCTTCACTTAGCTTTTCTTTGGTTTGCCTTGCTGTTCTCTTCCTCACATTTTGAGTCGGACACTTAATTCATTTGCTTCCATTGATTCTTTGTTTTTCTTCTCCTTTTAATCAATAGAATTTAAGTGCTTTATGCTGAGCTCTGCTGAGCTCTTTCCCATAGATTCTTACAAGTGTCCATTTTATTGCTGTTTTCTCGATGTCCTGTGCTTATGTTTATCCATTCTCTGTGATTCAGGATTGTTTGAAAGTGTTTTTTTTTCATTTTTTTTCCTCCCAGGTAGAAGGGTCTTTTTGAGTTTTGATTTGATTTTCAGTTTCTAGCTTTATTGCATCAATAATGAAATAAAATTCTCTGTCCTGGTTTTACTTTCTGGAGATTTTCTTTTTGGCCTAATCATGTCCAATTTTTATGAAACTTTCATGTGCACTTGAGCTGAAGGTATGTTTTCAGGGTGTGTGTATATAAATGTTTAAATGTGTGTATTTTTTGCACACCAGACCTATTTTATTAACTATGCTATTTATGTATTCTGTAATATAGTTTTTGTTCCTTTTAGGTACTAAGTCTGACAATTAAGTTCATAAATCCATTCTGGGAAAAGTGCCATACATCTTATTGCTGAATATCACCATGGCCACCTTTGAAATACTTCCTTTGGGAAGCTAAGCCCTGGATCCAGCACCTAGTCCACCCTTCAAAGGCATTTTGGGACTCTTTTTCTGGAATGACCACCAGACCTGTCATCAACGGGGTCTGACAATTAAGTTTGTGAACTTGCCATTGTCGTTTCTGTTGGCAGCACTGTACAGACATCTTGGCCAGGTTTCAGAACCTTGGCATATCGGTGTCCCCGAGCTGTGTTTGTGTTGATGTGTGGTGGTGGCTTGTTGAGTGGTGTTCATTTTTGTTTTTGTGTGCTGTATCATGACAGCCTGATGGTTATTCCAGAAAAAGAGTTCCAAAATTGCTTTGAAGACAAGACTGGGGGCTGGGGTCAGGGCTTAGCTTCCCGAGGGGAGCACTTTGCAGGTGACCATGGGGTATTCAGCAGTGAGGTGTGAAACTCGCTGAGTTTGAGAATGTAATTGTCCCATCTTTGTATCCAAGACAGAGGGTGGTGCACAGATATTCAGACCTCTTATCTTTCTTGCGAAATCACAACGTTTAACTTGACTTTATGGTCCGTAATTTTGTCTTGAGCGTTGTTGACCTCACAATCTCTGCTCCTTTCTGTTTGTACTTGAGTTGTGAACCTTTTATTTTTAATCTTTTTGAATTATTTTGTTTTTGGAATGGCAGTTGTGTTTTGCTCGGACTCAGTTTTGCTTTGACATCCCACCTCCTCTCTCCTTCTCATCCTTTCCTCCTTCCCTTCATCTATCATAGAAAGGTTAGGCTCCTGTGTTAGGTTATTGCCTCAGAAAGCCCCTTCCCCCCAAAAGCCCCTTCCTGCCCTTAAAGTTACAACTCCTCCCCTAGCACACGGAGTGGCCTGTTTACCTCGTCACCCTGTTCCAATTTCCCTCTGCTCGCCCCTATGGCTCTTTCCTCCAGATCAATAACTCCTTATTGGTTATCCCACCAGCCCGTCACCATTCTAAAACTTCCCTATATAATATGTCCCCCCCCCTTTTCTCTCTCTCTCCCATCTTCCTCCTCACTCTTCTCTCTCTCTCTTCTCTCCCCCACTCTCTCCTTATCTCTCTCTCCCCTCTTCTCTCTTCTCTTTTCTCTCCTCCTCGGTGCTGCTCTGCAGCCTCCCTCCTCCCACCATTAAAGACCTTTCATACAAGCCTCAATTTTCTATGAGATCTCTGCTGGTCGAAGTGCCTCTCTTTCATCGTGGACCTCTGCTAAAGGTAGATGCTTTGAGTTTAGTTTTTCCACATTATTTTACTTTATATTTTCAGTTTTTTTATGCCTTTGTATAGAGTCATGTACTAGGTTGTGTGTTTTCTTTGAAAGTTTTTCTGAAGTTTAGAAAAGTTTGTATTTCTATTCTAATGGTTACTTTCACAACTTCATCCTTGGCCCCTTACATTGTACTCAGTATGTAACTGTCCCCTCAATAAAATAATGGGAGTTAATGCGTCTGCTTCTTTCTCCCTTGCTGTCTTAGTCAGCAACACCCATTGGTCTAGTGTTTACCCTTTCAGGAGAGATGTCTGCATTTATTCCTTTAACCCTTTCATCTGTCAGCCACAAATGGCACCTGTGGTCTTTTCTTTTTATTTTCTTTTTTAAATTAAATCATAGCTGTGTACATTAATACTGTCATGGGGTACAGTGTGCTGTTTTTATATACAATTTGAAATATTTTCATCCAACTGGTTAACATAGCCTTCTTGTCATTTTCTTAGTTATTGTGTTAAGACATTTATATTCTACATTTAGAGAGATTCATATGTACCCTTATAAGATGAGCCATAGACGTGATCCCACCAATCACCCTCCCTCTCCCCATCCTGCCCCTCCCCTCCCTCTCCCCTTTCCCCATATCCTTGAGTTATAATTCACTCTTACCAATGAAGCAATTGGCAAATTTACTTTACCTTTCGTTTACTCATTTCCTTTCTCTCCCAAGTTTTATTTTTACATGATTTCTACAATGGGATGTGACATTTACTACCTTCTGAGATCTTTGTGATCTTATTTTACAATTAAATCCGCCCAGTACTCACCAGTGGGTTTTGCTTGTGGTTTTCCTAATCATCTTCTGACTGACTGAAGTTTATCCTTTGGTAGACTTTTTTTTTTTAAATTGTTGGGGATTCATTGAGGGTACACAGAACCAGGTTACGCTGATTGCTTTTGTTAGATAAGGACCCTCTTATAACTGTGTCCCACACGCCTTGTCCCCCACCCCCTCCCTCCGTCCCTTCTAGCTCTCCCCACGCCCCACCGTGTACTAGGACCTTATTTGTCCTCATATCAGAATTGCGTACATAGGATTCTTGCTTCTTCATTCTTGTGATGCTTCACTAAGAATAATGTGTTGCACAGCCAACCAGGTTAATACAAAAGATGTAAAGTCTCCATCTTCTTTAGTGGCTGAATAGTATTCCATGGTATACATATGCCACAGCTTGTTGATCCATTCCTGGTGGGCATTTAGGCTGTTTCTACATTTTGGTGATTGTAAATTGAGCTGCAATAAACAGTCTAGTGCAAGTGTCCCTGTGGTAAAAGGATTTTTTTTCTTCTGGGTAGATGCCCAGTAATGGGATTGCAGGAACAAATGGGAGGTCCAGCTTGAGTTCTTTGCGGGTTCTCCATACTTCCTTTACGACCTTCCCTAAAAAGGTCGTATTAGTTTGCAGTCCCACCAGCAGTGTAAAAGTGTTCCCTTCTCTCCACATCCATGCCAGCATCTGCAGTTTTGAGACTTTGTGATGAGG
>CAUYQV010139578.1:0-22649 GCA_963574575.1 Galagoides demidoff | reverse complement strand
ATTCATTAGTGATATTGGTCTGTAATTTTCTTTTCTTGTTGGGTCTTTTCCTGGTTTGGGGACCAGGGTGATGTTAGCTTCATAGAATGTGTTGGGTAGTATTCCCTCTTTTTCTATATTTTGGAAAAGGTTGAGTAGTATGGGAACTAGTTCCTCTTTAAAGGTTTGGTAGAATTCTGATGTGAAGCCATCTGGTCCTGGGCTTTTCTTTTTAGGGAGATTTTGTATAGTTGATGCTATGTCAGAACTTGATATAGGTCTGTTCAACATTTCCACTGCATTCTGGCTAAGTCTTGGGAGATGACGTGCTTCCAAGTATTGGTCAATTTCCTTCAGATTATCATATTTCTGGGAATAAAGTTTCTTGTAATATTCATTAAGGATTTTTTGAATTTCTAAAGGGTCTGTTATTATTTCATCTTTACCATTTCTGATTGATGAGATTAGAGACTTTATTCTTTTTTTCTTGGTTAGGTTGGCCAAAGGTTTGTCGTATTTTTTGATTTTTTCAAGAAACCAACTTTTTGATTTGTTGATCTGTTCTATAATCGTTTTGTTTCCAATCTCATACAATTCTGCTCTAATTTTGATTATTTCTTCTCTTCTGCTGGATTTTGGATTGGAATGTTCTTCCTTTTCCAGCTGCTTGAGATATCCCATTAAGTTGTTAACTTCCTCTCTTTCTGTTCTCTTGAGGAAGGCTTGCAATGCTATAAATTTCCCTCTTAGGAGTGCCTTTGCAGTATCCCAGAGATTCTGATAACTCATATCTTCATTATCATTTTGTTCTAAAAATTTGGTAATTTCCTTCTTGAACTTGTCTCTGACCCATCTGTCATTCAGCATAAGGTTATTTAGCTTCCATGTTTTTGTATGAGTCTGCAGATTCCTGTTGTTGCTAAGTTCAACTTTTATTCCATGATGGTCCAAGAATATGAATGGAATAATTTCTATTCCTTTAAATTTGCTGAGGTTAGATTTGTGGCCTAGAATGTGATCAATTTTGGAGTATGTCCCATGTACTGATGAGAAAAATGTGTATTCAGTTTTGTTAGGATGAAAAGTTCTGTAGATGTCTGGTAAGTCCAGAAGTTGAATAGTTAAATTTAAATCTAAGATTTCTTTGCTAAGCTTCTTATTGAGGATCTATCCAACACTGCCAATGGAGTGTTAAAATCTCTGACTATGATGGAGCTGGGGGAGATCAAGTTGCTCATGCCAGTTAGAGTCTGTTTTATAAATTGAGGTGCATTCTGGTTGGGTGCGTAGATATTGATAATTGAGATCTCATCATATTGAGTATTGCTCTTACCAAATATAAAGTGGCCATCTTTATCTTTGGTTACTTTTGTTGGTTTAAAACCTATTGTATCTGTGAATAAAATTGCAACACCTGCTTTTTTCTGCTTTCCATTAGCCTGGAATATAGATGACCATCCCTTCACCCTGGGTCTATATTTGTCTTTTAAGGTAAGATGAGATTCTTGTATACAACAGATGTCTGGTCTGAGTTTCTTTATCCAATCAGCCAATATGTGTCTCTGTAGGGGACGATTTAAGCCATTCACATTGACTGAAATTATTGATAAGCCTGATAAAATGTTAGTTATCAAATTGTTCAAAAGTCCAGTGGAAGTTTTTAATCTTTTTGGCACTGTGGAAGTTGGAATTTGATCAAAAATTTCTGAGTTAGTTTGCTTTTGTGGTGGAGGATTGCACTGGTCATTATGGAGAATAGGTCTGAGAATATCCTGGAGAACTGCTTTAGTTATGGCAAATTTCTTCAACACATGGATGTCATTAAAGTATTTAATTTCTCCATCATAAATGAAACTCAGTTTAGCTGGATACAGGATCCTGGGCTGAAAGTTATTTTGTTTTAAGAGATTAAATGTTGATGACCACCCTCTCTTGCCTGAAAGGTTTCAGCAGAGAAATCTGCAGTTATTCTAATATTCTTCCCCTTGTAGGTTTTAGTTTTCTTACATTTCACTTCTTTCAGGATTTTCTCTTTCATATTCACTTTAGTGAAGTTAATTATGATGTGTCTGGGGGATGTCTTATTTGGGTTGAGTCGTGCTGGGGTTCTGAAGCTGTCTGCGATCTGAATTTCAGGATCTCTTGACATATCTGGAAAGTTCTCTTTCATAATTTCATACAGAAGAGCCTGTGTGGATTGTCCTAGTTTTGTTCTTTTTTCTCAGGAGGGCTTTAGCTATTCTGATTCTTTTGTGTTTCCATATAAATTTTAGGATTATTTTTTTCTATTTCTGTTAAGAATGTCATCAATATTTTGAGGAGGACTGCATAATCTATAGATTACTGTGGATGATATGAGCATTTTACAAATATTTATTCCCCAAAACCATTAGCATGAAATATATTTCCATTTTTTTCATCAATATTTCATAGTTTTCAGTATGGAGATCTTTCACGTCTTGGTTAAGTTGATTAATAAATATCTTGTTTTATTTGTAGTTATTATAAATTTCTTTACTTTCTTGGTTCTATAGATTGTTTATTGTTGGCATATAGACATGCTAGAGGTTTTGTATGTTGATTTAGTATCCTTGAATCCTTTATTGAATTTTTTATTAGTTTTAGTAGGGTTTTTGTGGCATCTATAGTTTCTATAGAAATATGATCATATTGTCTGTAAACAAGAATAATTTTATTTCTTTCTTCCTTTCCCACTTGTATGCCCTTTATTTCTTTCTCTTCTCTGAGTGTTTTTGCTACAACTCCCAGTAATATTTCAATGTAGTGAAAGTGGACATCCCTTTTTTTTGTTCCAGAAATGAGAAGAAAGGGTTTCAATTTGTCCCAATTCAGTGTGATACCAGTTGTAGGTCTGTCATATATGGCTTTTATCATGTTGAGGTTAGTTTCTTCTATATCTTGTGTATGGAGAAGTTTTATCAGGAATTGATGTTAAGTTTTATTGAATAATTTTTTTTATCATTTGAAATTATCATAAGGTTTCTGTTGGTGCATCACATTGATTGATTTGTATGTTGAAACTTCCTTGCATCCTTGGGATAATTCTCACTTGATCATGATGAGTAATCTTTTTAATGTGCTGTTGAATTTGGTTTGCTAGTATTTTATTGAGGTGTTTTGCATCTATGTTCATTAAAGATGTCAATCTACATTTTTCTATTTTTTCTGTCGTGTCCTCATCTGGTTTGGAATCAGGGTCATAGAGGTCTCATAGAATGAGTTTGGGAGATCTCTCCTCCTCAATTATTTGTAATAGCTTAAGTAGGATTGGGATTAGTTCTCTTGTGAATGCTCAGTAGAATTCAGCAATGAAGCCATCGGGTCCCAAGTTTTTCTTTAAAGGGAGTCTTTTTGCTACTACTTCTCTCATTATTTTTTCTTTTTTTTATTATTAAATCATAGCTATGTACATCAATGCAATCATGGGGTACAATGTGCTGGTTTTACACACAATCTGAAATGCCTTCATCAAACTGGTCAACATAGCCTTCTTGACATTTTCTTAGTCATTGTATTAAGACATTTATATTCTACACCTAGTAAATTTCACATGTACCCTTGTAAGATGCACTGTAGGTGTGGTCTCATTGACTACTCTCCCTCCACGCATCCTCCCACCCTCCCCTTCCACTCCCCTTTCCTCTTCTTCTTTGGCTATAATTGGGTTATAGCTTTCATAAGAAAGCTGTAAATTTGTTTCATAGTAAGACTGAGTACATTGGATACTTTTTCTTCTATTCTTGAGATACTTTGCTAAGACTATGTTCCAGCTCCATCCATGTAAACATGTAAAAGGTAAAGTCTCCATCTTTCTTTAAGGCTGCATAATATTCCATGGTGTACATAGACCACAATTTATTGATCAACTCATGGGTCATTGGGCACTGGGGCTTCTTCCATGACTTAGCAATTATGAATTAATTGTGTACAATAAACATTCTGGTACAAATATCTTTGTTATAAAGTGATTTTTGGTCTTCTGGATATATACCTAGTAGAGGAATTGTAGGATGGAATGGCAGGTCTATTTTTAGATCTCTAAGTGTTCTCCAAACATCTTTCCAAAAGGAACATATTAGTTTGCATTCCTACCAGCAGTGTAGAAGTGTTCCCTTTTCTCCACATCCACACCAACATCTCTGGTTTTGGGATTTGGGGGATGTGGGCTAATCTTACTAGAGTTAGATGATATCTCAAAGTAGTTTTGATTTGCATTTCTGTGATGATTAAGGATGATGAGTATTTTTTCATGTGTCTGCAGGCCATGTACCTGTCTTCTTCAGAGAAGTTTCTCTTCAAGTCCCTTGCCCACCCTAAGATGGGATCACTTGTTCTTTTCTTGCTAATATGTTTGAATTCACTATGGATTCTGATTACTAAACCTTTGTTGGAGACATAACTTCAGTAATTATTGTATTGTTCTCTATCTTGCTTTTAGCTCTAATAATATTAGCTTTTTGTATTTGGGTACTTCAGTGATAAATTTATATATAAATTTATTTATAGAATTGTTATATCTTCTTCTTGAACCAACTCCTTTATCATTATATAATAACCTGCTCTTTTTCTTTTTATAGTCTTAAAATCTATCTTATCTGATAGAAGTACAGCTAGTTCTGCTCCTTATTGGTTTCCATTTATGTGGAATATCTTTTTCCATTCCTTTATTTTCAGTCCATGTGCATCTTTATAGGTGAAGTGGATATTTTTGCAGACAACATATGAAGTCAGACAATTAAGTTCACAAACTCATTTTAGAAAAAGTGCTACATACATTAATGTCAGTACAGCTACCTTCAAAGTACTCCACTTGGGAAGTTATGCATTGATGCCAGCTTCTAGACCACCCATCAAAGTAGTTTTGGAACTTTTTGCCTGGAATTGCCATTATAGCTGCCATCTTACAAGGGTCTGACAATTAAGTCTGTGAACTGATTCTAGAAAAAGTGCTATATATCTCCTTGCTGAATATCACATGTTATCACCAGATGGCCAAGAAGAATTCTTTAAAGGTGACCATAGTGATATTCAAGGATATACTTTTTCCAGGATGAGTTAATGAACTTCATTGTTATTCCTCATTTATAGTTGATTTTCTTTTTATTCATCTAGTCACTCTGTCATTTCACTGTAAAATTTAGTCCATTCAGTGTTGATGTTATTATTGACAAGTAAAGACTTACTAAAAAAAAATAATAATAATAAAAAGACTTACTTTTCCCATGTTGCTATTTGATTTCTCTCCTCTCTTGTTTTGTGCTCCTCTCTTTCTTTCTTTTCCTTCCCATCTTCCTTTGTTAAAAGTGATTTTCTTTGGTATTTCTTGGGGAGCCAAATGCAGCCACACACACACCCTTTTCCCTTTCCCTCCTCCTTCTCTCTTCCTAAGACAAAGACACAAAGGATTTTACTATCCCACCTCCTGAGTTCCTTCCAAAAGATCTTAATGTGATAGGCAAGGTGTGGAATGTGCCTATCCCCTTTGTCCTTTATAAAAGGCATCTCTAACTGTGCCCCACCCCTTTCCTCCTGCAGATGTCATCTTTGCACTGCCCAGGAGACTTACCTTTCCCTTTCAATAAAGCTGACCTAAACATCTCTCCTACTCTGGGTGCAATTGTTTACACCTTCCAATAGAGTATTTTAATTTCTTCCTTATTATTATTTGTGTATCTTTTGTAGGTTTTTTGATTTGAAGTTAGCATAATGCTTGCCAAAAATACCCACAACTTATAACCAATTATTTTCAACATATTATAACTCTCAACTCTCTTTATAAGTAAACAAACAAGCAAAGAGAAAACTTACAGAAATTCTACCCTTTAACTCCACCCTCCCACTTTTAAACTTTTTGTTTTTTCTAACATATCTTTTAATACAATCTATCTCTCAAAAAGTCATTGTAGTTATTTTTGATAGGTTGGAATTTTAGTCTTCCTACTCAAAGATTTAAGTGGTTTATGCACCACAATTGCAGCAACAGAGTATTCTGTATTTGTGTATTTATTGTTACCAGTGAGTTGTACACCTTCAGATGATTTCTTCTTATTCTTTTATGTCAGATTGAAGAACTCCTTGCATCATTTCTTATAGAACAGATATGGTGTTAATGAAATGACTCAGCTTTTGTTGGTCTGGGATTATCCTTATTTCTACTTCATGTTTGAAGGATATTTTTTGCAGGATATAATATTCTAAAGTTAAGGTATTTTTCTCCTTCAGTACTTTGAATATTTCACCACTGTCTAATAGACCGTAAGGTTTCCACTGAGAAGTCTGCTTCCAGACATACTGAAGCTCTTTCATATGTTTTTTTTTTTTTCTTTCTTCTTAGGACCTTTTCTTTATCCATGACCTTTGGGAACTTGATTATTAAATACCTGAGGTAGTCTTGTTTCAGTTAAATCTGCTTGGTGTCCTATGACCTTCTTTTATCTGAGTATGAATATCTTTCTCTAGGTTTGGAAACTTCTCTGTTTTTATTTCTTTGAATTAATTTTCTGCCTCAGTATCTTTTTCAGTGTCCTCTTGATAACAATAACTCTTAGATTTGCCCTTTTGAGGCAATTTTTCTGATCTGATAGGCTTACTTTCTTATTCTGTATTCTTTTTTCTTCCAACTGTGTTTTCATGGAAATGTAGATTAATATAGACCTTATGGAGAATAGCTTGGCTAAGGAAAGAACAGTCATATAAGCTAGTAATCCTCTTCTGAGCATATACCCCAACAGAAAATCACCATGTTGTAAAGATATCTGCCCTCCCATGCTCATTGCAGCATTATTCACACTAGTCAAGATATAGAAATGACCTATGTGTACATCAATGGGCCCAAAAGAAATTCTATCATAAAAAACTAGTGATTACATTGAGTCCATTCAGATAATCCAGGTTTCTTAACTTAATTACATGTGCTCAAAGCCTTTTATCCCCATAAGGTACAATAAAGAGGTTTCAGGGACTGGATCCTGAATATGTGGGATCACTATTCAGGCTACTATATATGTGCTGCCCTACATGATAAAGGAAGAATGACTCCAAGAATAGAGCCACAGGCCCAGAGTGCAGAGCCGCAGAGACTGCAAACCTAGAGGAATTTGCTCAGCTGAATTTCAAAATCATTTGAAGGCAGTGACTACTTTTTCTCTCTTATTTTTTTCCACATTTCAATGGAAATGTCTAGGACAGCTATTCTATACCTGTTTAACCATTGTATATTAGAAGCAGATAACTTGTTTTCTAGGGGAATATTCAGAGCCTCTGTTTTCCACTTCTAAATTTATTTAGATTTTTGGTCAATTTCAGTTCTTATAGTTGTGAGACTGAGGTTTCATTTCCTTTTTGACTGTCAGCTGGGTAGCTAGAGGCTACTTGGATTCTTTTATGTGCTATTCACCAGTCTATGTCAGCAATGGTGGGTCAAGTTCTTTTCACTTTTGTGTTTCTCTGACTCTCCTTTTCCCACCTCTTTCACATTCCAGCCAGAGAGTGTTTGTTTTTAAGTGCTTGTATGTTTCCATTGGACCCAACAAAATGATCTTGAATCATTTTACTATTTTAAGGTCCATAAGACTTTAATAAATATATCTACAATATCTCATTTTCACATAATATAAATATATTGTGTGAAATATAAATATTAAATAGTAAATATTATGTGAAATATTTCCAGGTTCCATGGGTTAGGGTATAGATATCTTTAGGGTTTTATTCTTCCTACTACGGTCTGCTTTTCTCCAAAGATTCACATCTCTCCCAAAATAATTCTACTCTTCCCAAGGTTCCCAAAAGTTTCATCCTCTTGCACCATCAAAGCAAAGTTGATAATAAAGAGTATGATAACAAAAGGATATTAAAGAATCCATTTTTATAGGTGTTATAAATGTGATTTGAAGTAGTCTATTTTAAGTGATAAAAATAGCTCTAATAATATATATTCTCATTACAGATAAAGCAGTCTTATTAATTTCCTGATTCTTCTACCTCCTTAGTCTCTATTTCAGATCCTTTATTTCTCTTATACAATGACTGGATGAAGGCTATGGCAACAGTTACAGTTGTTCTGATCATATTTTTTATCCTACTACTTTTATTTTTATTCTTGACACTAAAGGTAAGTGGGCAAGAAGAATTACAAATTTAAGACTCTCTTCCAGTGCAGATTTATTTTCTATTTCTTCATAAAGTACCCATTTCTGGCTATTTATTAGTCCAAGTTCATCCTGTTTCCAGAGGGAAACATTGTAAGTCCCAAAGTATGTTATTTCAAGTTATGCTTTAATAGTCTAAGGTTATGTTGTAGTTTGTCCCTTTATGAGTAAGCTTATTTCTATTTCAAGGATATAATCAAAGAGTAGCTCAGACTACTTTTCCACTGCCCTTTAGCTAATGACATCTAGAATCATAACTATCCTCAGATTTATCACTCTCCTTCTACAACATGTAGGTTAATTTTTTGTTGATGTCTTCATCTCTAGAGGGCTCCACAAAAGAATGTACTATGGCACATTTTGGGATATTGCTTTCCATGTAGATCATGTAAGGCTGATCTTCTTAATCTACTTGGACATTTTAAAACTCTGTTTACCCTGCTTACTATTTTTTTTCAGTTAGAGGATTTCAAGTAATAGATATTGTGCTGTAAATGCTTTGATTTTATTCCCGAGTTTTTGATTCTGATATAGATCAAAATACATATATTCTCAGATATATGATATTGTCCTTTAACTTCATGTAATCAGATTGCAATTGATGAGGCCATAAACATTTTTTCATCACTTTCTTGGCATAATTTCATTAAATGGACATTAAACATCTTATGTATGCCACTGGATGTTTAAAAATGACAAAGCATATTGAATTCTGATAGAAAAGGTGTTTTGAGTTTACAAGTTTACCATTCCATGTAATTTCTCACAAGTAAGAACAAAACATAGGGCAGGACTTATAAAATGCCCTATTACTGTTAAGTGTGTAAAAATTATTTAGGAAGAATGGTCCCCTAATGGATATAAAAATTATATAAATAACTATAAAAAGTACATATAAGAAATAAGCAAAATAAATCAATCAGTGAAATACTAATTTAGAAATAAATAGTGATAGTAGAGTTACAAATGTAATAAGTATTTAAATAAAATAAGTTGAAAAAACATTTATAACCTAATCACTGAATATTAATGGCTGGTGATATCACAGTAAGGGAAACAACCAGAGAATATACTTTTGTGGATGTAAGAACTTGACACAAGAGCAGCACTATAACTATAATGTCTTTTTGCCAAAAAATAAATAAACAGAAAACTTAATAAACTTCTATTTCTAGACACCTTTATGGAAGAATATAACATGTATTAAATAACATAACAGAGATACAACTATCAAACATCGGAAACATGGGAAGCACTGCCAATTATATATACTGGAAGCACTACCAAACAAAGGACTTAAGCTTTTTAATGTTTATAAGAAAAAAAAAATGAGAGAGAAGGAAGAAGAACCTATACCAAAGGAGACATTATAGGCATGTTAATCAATGATAATCTGTTCAAATATTTGGATGTCTATATAAGGCAATAAACTATTTAAATAATTTTGATATTTGGACAAATACAATTGGGAGCATTGTCTTTGCCTCTGACATATTAATGAATAGTTAATTTTTAAGTAAAATAATGATATTGTAACTATGGAAAATTCCTACCTTTAATTCATATGTACTGGAATGTTTATAAATGAAATGATATGATGTCTGGGACTTTTTTCAAAATAATATGTGAAGACTGTGATATGTGTGAGAATATAGTTAAAGTAAAACTGGCAATAGGTTGATCTTTATTAAAATCAGTTGATCGGAATATGAATTACACTAATATTTCTATATTGTTGAGTATCTTTAAAGTAATTTTTTGTAATTAAGGTTAAAACAGAAAATAACATGATGAGAATTCTTGGAGGAGGGGACAGAGAGGAAAAAGTGGGACCTTATGGGGTAGCTATAATAATTATATAGTCACAGAAATTAAACAGAAAGTTATTTGATAAATCAAATAGATTTGACAAAGTGTTTTAATCAACCATGGACATGAAGAACATTATTGTCTCTGCTTGATCATTAAGACCAAATGAAAGAGCTGGTTTCAGTTTAACTTGGAAATGAAGAAAACTTATTAAAATTTTATCCATATTGAAAGAAAGAAAATTGCCATATTGATAGTTTCATATCAGGGGCCAAGGATGTTTTTGTTTTTTTCACTAAAGGGGAATGTATATTTGGTTTAGACAAAAACATTTACTGGAGGAAAGAAGAAATCAGCAGAGCTTGTAAGAGTTTCCTGCTATTGCATGTTAAAGTGGAAACTTTCTGGGCTGTATATATGTGATTAATTATCTCCACATCTTCCATGATGGGGGGCAATTGCAATATGATGGAGGAATCGCCAGAATGTTTGAAAAGGCACAATAAAATCTCCTGTAGTCTCTTGCCACACTGAATGCATATTTCCCCTGTGAGGGGGCCCTGTGCTGATCATGGTGTTATCCTTCCCTAAAATTAATTGCTAGATCTAAGGATGTCTAGATTGGAGTTCTTTGGATAGTTTTTCTGGGCTAGAGCTGGGTCTCTTACAGAGATTTTGATCAAAAATGACTTAAACCCTTCAGATAATGATTCAAAGAATATAACATAGAAGGAAGAGAGAAAAAGGGATGAAGGTAAATCTTTTTAAAATAAATATAAGAATTTTTAGGAAAAAAATAAAATATAGGCCTTATTTCCATCTGATACACATTTATTTGTAGTTATCAGACCTTACTTTATCATCATGATGAATGGAGTATAAGGATTTTCTGTTGAATGTAACATCATCTGGAGACTCTTTAATTTTTCTCATATGATGTTTTTTATAGAAAAAAATGTTTGATATACAAATAGGAAAGATTATATAAGCAAATACCAAGAAACAACAGGTAGTGTAATAGACCTACAGGCCATCAAGATACTAGAGCTACCAGAAAAATAATTCATTATGACTTTAATAATCATCACAATGGAGCAAAGATTTTAAATTAGATGAAAGAAATAAAAAACTATTGAAAATAAAATAGATGTAGATATTTTTAACATTAAAAATATAATATGAAGATTAAAAGCTCAATGTCTGACTTAATAGCAGATTAGGGACAAGACAAGATGAGTTCACTTAAACACAAAATACAAAGATCCAAAGAAAACAATGAAAGAAAAATTAAAAGTGATAGGTAGTTTCAAAATTTTTGATGTTGTGTAATATGATCTACCTCATATCAAGTAGTGAATTCTAATTACCCTGCCTTTGAATCTAAGCTGCCTTGGTGACTTATGTGCCTAATACAATGTAGAGGAAGTAACATTATGTTTAAAAAAGCACAATCTTGCAAAACTCTCTTGGTTTTTTGTAATACTCTGGAGATTTTTTTTTCATAGACTCTAGTCACCAGACCTTGAAAAATGTAAACCTCATGGAAGACACTACATGTAGATGTATAGGTTACATAAAAGTTTACCAACAGCAATATTTATTGTTAGCTCTGAATGATCAGTCTTGGATGTCCATCATAGTTGAACCTTCAGAAAAGCACAGCTTCAGATGATTAAAAACACATGAGAGGGACTGACATCAGCAGAGATGACTGTTTAAAATAGTATATATTCACTGCCAGAGACCATCCTCTTCACTCAGTGTAACACATGAGGAAAATGTACACCTCCATGTTCTCTCTAGGAAGGGAAAGGGAAGAATGAAACATGCATCAACAGTTGGTCTTTGGTGGTAGTGGGATAGCTCCTGAGAGACTAGTTTCTGTCTCATCTGTCTTGAATCACTTCCAGAACCTGACACACCTGAAGGCACAGGGAAAAACAACAGCAAGAGTTGAGCTATGTCTTACTGCTTCAGAGAACACATAATGCAACAGAAAGACACCAGAAGGAATAGGGAATTAGGAGCTTTGAAAAAAGATTTTGCAAAATCCATCTAATTGGGAATTTACACAATGTCGGTCACAGAAAAGGTTTAATAGGCCCCACAGAATCTCTACTCCAGCTGGGAAAGTCTTCCTCTATATGAAGCCAGTATATAAACACTTGAAGAGGTGGCTCTTTTTTCAAATATGCAGACACCAACATAAAATATCAGGGAACAGGAAGAAAAGGGAAATGTTGCCCCCAAAATGACTTAAATAATCATGGGAATCTAATCTTTTGGAAATGGAGGCATATGTATTACAAGACAAATAATTTCAAATAGAATAATGTCAGTAGGTGGCTGACTAGAGGTGCCTAACAATCATTACCTCCTTACGAAAAGACCAGAAACAAGCAACTGCATTTTGACTAGAGTATCTGAAGGAAAGGACCAGAGCACAGCAAGGATTGTCAAAAGTCCTGTATTATTGGCTCGGCGCCTGTGGCTCAAGTGGCTAAGACGCCAGCCACATACACCTAAGGTGGCAGGTTCGAATCCAGCCTGGACCTGCCAAACAACAATGACGGCTGCAACCAAAAAATAGCTAGGTGTTGTGGATTGCACCTGTGGTCCCAGCTAGTTGGAAGGCTGAGGCAGGAGACTCGCTTGAGCCCAGGAGTTGGAGGTTGCTGTGAGCTGTGATGCCACAGCACTCTACCCAGGGGGATAGCTTGAGGCTCTGTCTCAAAAAAAAAAAAAATCCCACATAACATGGAGACTTGGAATATTTGCACTGTAAAGGGAACAAAACATCTCATCTTTGCCACTCCATCTCCTCATTTGGAATTAATTCAGAACCAGGGAGGACTCTTTCTGGGGGAAAAGGTAATTGGAGAGCCCCTAGGAGATCACAACCCAACTTTGGGGACAGTCATGGCTGCCAGAAAATACTGTAGTCCTCACAGTCCCTGAGTCCAGCCTAGGGAGTTGCCAGGAGTTCACTTAGCTTCTACTACTTCAGAGAAGATACCTGTGTTGTGCCTCATCACTCCTGTAATCCCAACTGCTGCTGCATGTCTCCATCTTGAAACTAAGCTACCACTAGAGTAAGCACTGTCCTGGGGGTTAACAGTCACTTCTCATCACTGAGTTCTGCAGCCACTACATTGCACTCACACACAGTTTTGCACCATTTCTCAGTCAACGAGGTAAACCACACCAAGTATACTATCCACTGGGAATAAACTGACTGGGAAGTCCACTATCTTGCCCATCCCAGTGGCTGCCATGCCCCAACCCCAGCTATTCAGAGCCTAGGTACAATTGGGTAGCCATATCCCTGGCTGCTCAGACAATACAGAAATATGATCCCCAAGGAACAGGCATCTCTACCTAATGTGAAGACCATCCCTGACTCTGCAGAGCAGCTGTACAAAATCCTTGAGTCTAGGTCACTGAGGCATTTACAGGCATTTCTGACATTGACTACAATTGATGAAACTACACAGGGACTGTACTATATGGTGTCCACCTGGAACCAGAGCCAATGAACCCTGCCAAACTGATACCCTAGAAGATATCTGCAGGTGTAAATGTTTCACTACAAAAGTGACTCTATAAAATGTTATACAGTCACAAAAGTGACTCTATAAAATTGGAAGAGTTAACCATTCCACCAGATATATAGATACCAAAGCAGGGACACAAGAGACATGATCAACCAAGGAAACATGACTCCACCAAAGAGACACAATCAATCTCTTGTTGGGAGCTGGCCTACTGGGAGGTAAGGCCCCCCAGTTTGAAGAAATGTACTCACGTCAAGGACTGAATACAAATCTGGCCTCAGCAGTTTTCCTGTTATGGCTGGTTTCTGAACCAGGTTAGAAGGGAACCATGCCCCTTTGTTCAGCAACAGGCTGCTAAGAATGCTATTTTGCCCCTAGGCTGTTTTTAATCAAGTTATGCAATTATGATCATGCTTTCAAACTATTGTATATAAAATCTGGGCAATAAAGCTGAGGTTGCTTGTTCCTGTTAAGGAAAAGCCCTCCTGATCCTGCTATTCTCTGTCTCTCTTTTCCATCCCAGGCTGGTCTACTCCCAGGGTCTCTAATAACCTTCGCCAGGCAGGTTCCCAGCAATCTCTAACAGCTGACCACATAGAAATGGAAATTTATGAATTGCCTTAAAAGGAATACTAGTAATGATCTTAAGGAAACTTGGTGTGACATAAAAGGATACAGATAGATAACTCAATGCAATTAGTATAAGCTGAAGGAAAAATTTAGTCAAAGAGATAACATTAAAACAATCTTAAAAAAATCAGCATGTGAAATAAAATATATAATTCAAAGCTTTTTCAGCAGACTAGATCAAGTGAAGAAAATATTTCTGATCTTGATAAAAGGTCATTTGAAATAACCAAGTTAAAGATTAAAGAAAGAAAAGAAAAAGGAATGAAAAGGAGTAAAGAAAGCCCACAAGACCTATTGTTCATGAAATGAACAATTTTTGCATTATGAGAGTCATAGGCAGAAAAAAAGTTGGAAAGAGGCATAGAGAGCTTATTGAACAATACATATTTATATTTCTCATGCCAAGTTCCTATAACCAAAAGAGAATCCAGTCATTATCCTTGCATTTCCAGGCAGTAATTAGAGAGAGAAGTAGTATGACCCTGTAGCCAATATTCTTCAGCTCAACTCACACATAGGATTAAAATAGGATTAAATGCAGATTATAGTCAATAGAAATTTTACTGTCAACTCACACATAGGACTCAATAGGATTAAATGCAGATTATAGTCAATAGAAATTTTACTGTCTCTAACAGCAAAGGAAACACAAGGAGCTAAAAACAAGTCCTGTTTTAAGCAAGCGTTGTTTGTTTGTTTGTTTGTTTGAGATAGAATCTCACTGTGTCACCCTGGATAGAGTGCCATGACATCATCATGGCTCACAGCAACCCCAAAATCTTTGGCTTAAGAGATTGTTTTGCCTCAGCCTCCCAAGTAGCTGGGTTTACAGGTGACTGCCACTACAACAAGCTAATTTTTCTATTTTCATTAGAGACTATTGCAAACTCATGAGCTCAAGCAATCATCCTGTCTTGGCCTCCCAGAGTGCTAGGATTACAGGAATGAACCACCAAGCCCAGCCTGCAAGGCCAGTTCTTGATACTTCTCCTCTGTGTCACATTGTGACCAAATGAATTAGTCACGTTAGCCACTCAAACATTTTCTCAATTCATCTGATATTGTTTCCTCCAGAGTTCTATGAAAAGAAAGGTCAAAATAATCCATAATTGATTTGAACTAGAGATCCCACCATGCAGTGGACTAGTGAGACCAAATCATTCTATTTATCACCATTTAGGATCTATGAATGTGTCTCACATTGCTGAAGTTACAGAGTTTTATAGGAACAACCTCACAATAGCATAGCTAAAATTGACAGTGGTGAAAATTGACTACATGTTGAAATGCTCAAAATTAGCTGTCAAATTTTAAATTAAAAAAAATCAACCACCTCTCATAATCACCAATTTTATTTTATAAAGACAAAATAACTTCCTCAAATATGTGTATGTTCTCTAAAATTTTTCTTAATGTTTTTCTCAATTCTATGAAATTTATACTGGAGTGTTGGGATGAATCCTATTGCTTTTTATTAGCTACATTGACCCTTTCACTGAATGGGTTTAGTTCTTTTAATATGTTGAAAAGTTCGCGTTTCCAATTTCATGCCTCTTATGTTTCATTTCACAACTATTGAAGTTTCAGAAAGTAAGGAGGATGCATAAGAATATTTAGAAACATTTAAAAAGCAAATGTCAAATCATTACAACTTCTGATAATTCTTCAGATATAAACACTAGTATTTTTTTTTGCAATGGCCTTTCTAGAATAAGAGGAAGGCATAGTAGCAAAAAGGCCTAAGTGAATTTATTAAAGGGGGAAACTCTAGACACATACAACTAAGTTCCCTTATAATATGAAAGTATGTAAAAACCATTTTGCTATAAACTAATTCATTCACAACAACCATGTTTTGCATTTATTAAAGTTGCTTTTCTTCCCTTAACCTATAGCTCAAAGAATTATCTCTCTATCACCCAGTCAGTCAAACACTGGAATCTGGGAGACATCCTAAAGTATTCATTTCCCTCAAATCCCTCATGCTGTCACTACTGCACCCTAAATGGATCTCAAATATTTCCAGTTATGCATGGTGTGCTCTGCAACTATTTTAGTTTAAGTTCTCATTGTAAACTTCCCTGAGGAGATAGATTTGTACCCACTATCCAGACATGTAATATGAAAATATGAAAAATAATGACTGTGTACATTCTCGAAATCCCTAATATGCTATTCATATTTTATATAAAAATATTAATGTACTCTTAGATAGTTATGTATTTGTGCATATATAGATATAAACATATATGTGTATATAAATATATATATATGAACAGTTCACACATATACATGTATTATAGATATATATATATTATTAGATTTATATCCATGTATATCCATGTAGGCATATACACATATATGTATAATTGCATATGTGTATATAAGCATACATGTGAACATATGTATACATATATTTAGCTGTGCATTGCATACATTGAAGTATGTATGTTATCTAATCATATATAAATACCCACTTTTGTATGAGACCTAAGTATATATATACTTAAACACGTCATATCTATTTCTTAAAATTACACTCTTTATAATTTTACCTTCTTCACCTCACCTCTCATCATTCCCTCTTGTTCTATCACCTATATTAGCCACAGTAAACAACTTGAAGTTTTCTGAATCCACCATCTTCTATCCTGTGTCTTTCAAGATGTTGCTCCCTTGGCCTACTCTTCATCCTACTCTCCATCCATTCTTAAGTGGGATAACTGTTAATTTTGTTTCAAGTCTCCTCTAAGCCATTACCAGCTCTCTCATGCATTCCTTAAATGCCTAATCTGATTTTAATGCCATTTGTTTGAGTTTCTACAGCTCTCTTACTTTTCTTTCCAGGTACAGGGATATAGCACTCACAGTAAAAGTATCACAACCCTTTTATTCTGCACCAATTAAATGAAATGTATAAATCAGATTATGTTTTGCTTCCCTTTCAAAGTGAGACAAGTCATGTTAGTACTTGACCACTGCCAGATAATCATTGAAGCTGAACAAAACATTCTGCCCATGGGTTTCAGTAGTCAGCAACACCCTGGGTATTTCCCATGAGAAGAAACATAAGCATCAGGCTGGCAGAATCAGATGCCCAGAGCTTTATGGCAGAAAAGGGGGCTTTAGTAGTGTGCCTGGTCCCCAGATGTAGTCTTACCCTGGCTACAAAGAAACTCTGAAGCACTTTTGGAAATTTGGGTGACTCAACTGGGATTCTGTAGGGACACGAAGAACTGACTTGAGATCACCAGACTCAAGTAAGTGAGGTGATTTAATAAGATTGAAGGACACTGTTCTCTCTCCATTGATGGGCTTCACTTCTTTCATCCTTTTTATATCCTTATGCCTTTTGGGAGGAATCTCATCTAACTTCTAGGGACTTGGCAGACCTATATTTGAAGATTAGAAATATTTGAAAGTTCAGAAAAATTGAAAGAATTGAGATGTCTTAGTTACTTTCAGGAAAAGACTTGTCTCAGTTTCTCTTTACAGATCAGTTAAAACATATATTACTATTTTGTTCAAATAGGCTCAATTTCTCGAGTCTGGTTTCTAAGGAGAAAAGGAATATTATTTTTATGCATGTGGTTCCTTACTCACATAATAGTGAGACTAGTCCTGATTGCGTAGTATTCTTTGCAACCAGAATATCTTCTCTCTAGTATAGCTAGATAACATTAAAAAAAATAGAGAAAAAGAAATACCTTACCATGGGAAGTTGTAATGAGTTTAATTAGAATATTTACAAAATAATTGGCATTTAAAATATAACATAAAAACCCTCATTGAAATATTTTAACTTAATTACCCTTAACAGACAAGGAGGGTATTGCAGAAACACATTGATTTTGCTTAAAATAAGCACATGACAGAAAATGATGGGTTGGACAAGGTTTGTATATTAGGAAAACTGCTGTGATCCTACTAGGTTAAAGGCATGCAAATTTTCTCTCATGATATGATTTCTTTTCCTGGCAAGTTGAATGTGATTTTTACTAACTTTTATAGTCCTAATTGGCATGTATGGTGTTTGTTTGAACATATTCAAAAAGTTTTGGGAAAATATACATAATGTACTATACACAATTTTCACCATTTTGAATGTGTAGTATGAAGTGCATTTAGTTTGTTGTGCAACTATCTTCTCCATTCATCTCCAGAATTTTTTATCTTCTGAGTCTGAAACTCTGTACTTATTAAACACTAAACCCCATTATCTGAACATCTTCTAAAACACTAATATGCAAAGAGGGTCATGTACCCAGTTTGAGAGAAATTAAAATTTATTGTTTCTCTATAACAACGTTTCACAGGACAACATTTTCTATAACCACTTCATTCCTATTATCTATCCCCGATTTCTCAATACTCAAATATAGGTTTCATTCTAATTTTATTACAAATTGCCATTGGAGAAGTGTAGAGAGTGGGTGCAGATAGAGGATGACATCCAGCACATTCTATCCCTTTGCCTCTTAGCAAGAGTCTTGCCCACAACCCAGTATTGTCCTTCAGGTGAGCGAAAGTTATGTTCTCATCAAATAGGAGCCCCAATCACATATGCTACAATATCCTGAAGGGTAATATTAGTTTGGCCATATTTCTTGCCTGAAACCTAGACTGTTCTTACCAGTGTCATTCATGGCTAATATCTGAGTAAAATGAGCAAAAAAAGCTATAGTTAATAAACATAGAACACAACTGTGATGGACTCAGCAGGTCATAGAGAGGTCAACAGGGTAATCATAGTGACTTCTTGGACCATCCATTCTGTATCCTCCATTCATTCAATCAATACCTCAGCTAGATGAGATTCTTAACCTGGCAGAGTCCTTTACATACTTACTCTGAGGGTCTTATCCTTTATTGGGTTGCTTCAATTTTCAATTTAGCAAGAAGTCAAGGCATCTCTCCAGCCTTCCAGTAACCCACTTTTCTGACTCTTGGTTCAGTGAGATGAAAAGTGGTGAGATATGCAAAGTGGTTAGAGGGAAGTCTTGGCTTCTAATTCATCAGACTCATAAGTGTGTCTCATGGTGGGAACATCCCTCTGTGAGATCCTAGGACTCAAGCACTCTGAGGTCAAGCAAAAATTTGTCAAGTAGGTTATAAAGCCACGTAGCAAGATGATCACCTTCCCATATCTACCCTTTCCTTTCCAGGCCTGTGTGTTCTACTACAAGAGAGACAGCACATCAGTTAGCTACTGGTTTGTGGCATATCTAATATCTCATGGTGTGCTACTTGAACCTATATCAGATCAGGTTGCATCAAATCAGCCAAGTCTGGGTCATGGGCACATGGTGAGACTAGGGAATTTCATGGTCTTGAGCCCAATGTTGTGCTTCCTTTGCTGTAAAATGTTTTCCTGGTCAGGGACAATGTTGCATGGGATACTATGGGGGTGAAAAAGGCATGTTGTATGTGTAGGAACAGTTGTGCAGGAAGTACTGTGGGCAAGGAAACTAGATGTGATGCTAAAGTAATTATCTATCCCTAAAGGAAAAATTAACATACTCTAACAGAAGTATGTGGTCAGATACCCTGTCAGTCCCCTGAGAAGTAGAATCTGACCACTCTGTACAGATGATAGGCACATAATCCTGATTGCAAAGAAATCCATATTGCTATGTTGCTGAGCCCATGCACAGCTTTTTCCCTGTGGGCTCAAATGTCCTTGCCTCATGTCTCAGTGTCCCAAGCTGCCCCCCACCCCCAGTGCCTCTGACTTAGTTTAAGAGACTTTGCAAGTTGGAGCATTTAGTTATTGCCCAAATTCTGCAACTCTCAAAATCAGCCCCTGGACTCAGTCCTCACTTGCACTTCTTATGATTAGAGAGAAGATGAGGACCCCATCACAACTACAATGGAGACCTCCAAATATGTTCTCAGTTGTACATTCACAAACTTTAATTTCCCCGTTTCCTTAAATCCATCTTCCAGGGCAGTGTGAAGAAGATGGTGGACTCCATGGTCTTTATTATTTTTGTCATAGAAATCAAACCATTTTCTCCTTCCCTGTGCCTTACTGTTCACCTATACTTAATCCTGCATCGCCAATCCTGGCAAATTGAGTAAATTCACACCATGCCATGCTGTACTTTGCCTAATCCATTTCCTTCCAGCAAGGAGGTTAGCTGTGCCCACCGCAAATATAAACAGCCCAATTTCAGAATCATATTTTAAGGGTCACTTTATCAAAGATGTTTTTAGTACCAATTCTTGTATGAGTCAGAGTTCTAGCAAGAAAAGATGGCATTTGCAAATTTGAGAAGTGTTAAATAAAAAGCATATTTACGAACAATGTGTAGGGAAATGGAGCAGTGCTGTGCCCTGAAGCTAAAATGAATGTGTGTGATCACCCTGAGGCCTGGAGCATCAGGGTCAGGAAGCAGCAACTAAAACCTGAGGACAGAGAGGACCAATGATGAGGCTTTTAATTGTAATGGAAATTATGACTTTTTGTTGTGAATACTTGTCACAAGAGCCATCCAACTAGAAGGGATCTGAAAGTGCAAACATTCCAACTTTGCTGTCTTTCATTCCTGCAATCTCCTGTTTATCTTTCATCTTTGCTTAACCTGACTAGAAATCAGAGAAAAGGGAATTGATCATTATAGTCCATAGAGCTCAGCTTTCTGAGAAACATAGCAGGGTAGAGACGAAAATAAGTTGGACCTGAAAGAGCCAACAGGGGATATTCAGCACATCTAGTGTGTGCTACACACACAGCATGATTCCATAACATATTTTGTCATAAGAAAATGTAATTCTTATGCTTGAAAATTAAAAAAAAATCTGATGGTGAAGTCATGTACCTTAATAACTGTGAACATAGTATGGTGTGTGTAAAAAAAAATTCAATAAATAGAAATAATTACATAGAAACTTAAAATTTGACCTACTCAAAGTTCCATTTCTTTTCTTTCCAAGTTTCTTCTCCTGACCAATGGAGCAATTTGTCCACCCAGTTACACATTCTGGGTTCTAGAGAGTCAGGGGAAAATATGTCTCTAACATTGCCTGCCTTCAGATACTCAACTGAATCATCACAGTTGTATGATTGCCATTTCTCTTATATGATGATCTCCATTCCTTTCCCAGTATCACCAATTTTGGCTGGTGCACCTTACCATGTTGCATTTCTCTGTCTAAAATCAGATTTTATTTATTTATTTATTTGACTGGGGATGGGTTTGAACCCCCCACCTCTGGCATATGGGGCCAGCGCCCTACCCTTTTGAGCCAAAGGTGCCACCTCTATTTATTTCTCTCTCTCTCTTTTTTTTAAATTAAATCATAGCTTGTATATTAATGCAATCATGGGGTACAGTGTGCTGGTTTTACGTACAATTTGAAATGTTTTCATCAAACTTGTCACATTTTAAATATGTAAATTGATATATGCTATAATTTTAAATCTCTCATTTCTTGAGCATTTATTATGGTCCACTATTTAGCTAAACATTTTGAATTTATCTAATCTTACAAAATAAGTAGATGCTCTTATTATCTGTTATGAGATGGTAAACAGAAGCATAGCGTGTTTACATAAGTAATACGAAGTCACACTACTCTTAAGTAACAGAGCCAAGATTTTTTTTGGGGGGGGTGGAGGGACAGAGTCTCAAGCTGTAACCTTGAGTAGAGTGCTGTGGCGTCATAGTTCACAGCAACTTTCAGCTATTGGGTTCAAGCAGTTCTCCTGCCCCAACCTCCCAAGTAGCTGGGACCACAGGCACCCACCACAATGCCCAGCCATTTTTTGTTGCAGGTGTCATTGTTGTCTAGCTGGCCTGGACTGGGTTTGAACCTGCCAGCCTCAGTGTATGTGGCAGGTTTCCTATCCACTGAGCTACAAGTGCCATCAACCAAGGCAAGATAGGAGTCTAGTTCCAAAGATCCCACTTTTCAGCACTCTTTTATATTTAACTATTATAATACTAAAAATGATAATAGTATTTGTTATAGTATTTGTTTCACAAGTTCATTATAGTACTTACACTATAGAGTAGTGCTATTTCACCCTTTTTATCTCACAGCACACTTGAAACTATAGTTAAATTTCCATGACACTTAAATTACATTGATCAAAAAAAGAGTAAAAAAATGAATGTACCTTTTTTGATTTACTTATTAACATAAACAAAATGCATCATCACAGCCAAAAAATAAAGCAAAATAATTTATTATAATTTTTAATAAAATATAGCAATTAAAATTCTTTTAAAATCTTATTTATATTTATCTATTTTTCTGATTATTATAACATAACATTTAATGAGATATCTGAGCTTGACATTTTTTACAATATCTTCTTTGCAAGGTTAATTTTGGACATGCATAATCTTTATTTTTTTTCTTTTATTAGATCATAATTGTGTACATTAATTCTATCATAGGATACAGTGTGTTGCTTCCATATGCAGTTTGGAAAACTCTCATCCAACTGGCTAACGTAGCCATCATGTCTTTCTCATAATTGTTGTGTTAAGACATTTAT
>CAUYQV010139576.1:0-38673 GCA_963574575.1 Galagoides demidoff | reverse complement strand
TTTTTTTTTTTTTTTTTGAGATGGAGCCTCAAGCTATCCCCCTGGGTAGAGTGCCATGGCATCACAGCTCATAGCAACCTCCAACTCCTGGGCTCAAGCGAGTCTCCTGCCTCAGCCTCCCAAGTAGCTGGGACCAAAGGTGCCCACCACAACGCCCGGCCATTTTTTGGTTGCAGCCATCATTGTTGTTTGGCGGGCCCGGGCTGGGGATTCAAACCCGCCACCTTAGGTGTATGTGGCTGGCGCCTTAGCCGATTGAGCCACAGGCACCGAGCCAGGGTTTCATCTTTGAATGTGAGAATCTATGTCCCCCTGCTATAGCTCTGGGACACAATATATATTTGTTGGTAGAAAAAGTTACATGCATATAGAATTAGATTTATTCCAGGAGGACAGTTATGGACCCCCCCAAGATAAAGCACCTTATTTGTCCAGTGGTTTTCTTTCTCCTTGAAACAGTCACACACACTCAGGATGTACTGTGTTCCTCTTTGAGAAATAATGATTTGGGGACTGATCAGGCTGGATCATGGTTGGGACAGAATATGGGGACCTTGCCAACCTGTCCAAGGCTAGACACTATAGAAAAAAGAGAGGAAATTTTGAAGAGGAGAGTCTATGTGATTTTATTGAGATGACCATATGGCTTTTTATCCTTAATTCTGTTGAGGTGCTATATCACATTTATTGATTTGCATATGTTGAACTCTCCTTGGATCCCAAGGATAAATCTCTCTTAATCACAGTGTATGATCCTTTTAACATATTTTTGAATTCAGTTTGCTAGTATTTAATTGAGGATTATTCTGGATTCACCAGAAATATTGGCTTGTCATTTTCACTGCTTGTAGTTTTGTTGTCTGGTTTTAGTATTAGGGTAATGTTAGCCTCATGAAATGAGATTGGAAAAAATTCATTTTCTTCTATTTTTTGAAAGAATTTGAAATGGATGGGTGGCAATTTCTAAAAAAAAAATGTTTACGAGAATTTACCAGTGAAGCCATCTGGTTCTGGGATTTTCTTTGTTAAGAGATTTTAAATTAGTAGTTTAATCTCCTAACTCTTGATTTGTCTGTTCAGATTTTCAGTCTTGGTAGGTTGTATATTTCTAGGATTTATCCTTTACTTCTAGGTTAAACAGTTTGTTGGCATATAATTGCTCATAGTAGTTTCTTATGATCCTTTGTGTATCTGTACAATCAGCTGTAATGTCTTTTGCTTATTTTATTTATTTGAGGCTATTTCCTTTTGTTCTTAGTTTTCCTAAAGGTTTGTCAATTTTGTTTATCTCTTCAAAATATCAACTCTTAGTTTTATTGATCTTTTCCATTGTTTTCCAATCTCTGTTTTATTTATTTCTATTTTAATCTTTATGATTTCCTTACTACTTCTAACTTGTGCTTAGTTCTCTTTTTTCCTAGTTTTTTTAGGTATTAAGTTAGGTTGTTCATTTGAGATCTTTCTTTTTTTCTTTAATGTTAAGAGTTCATCATTATAAACTTCCTCTTAGAATTGATTTTTATAAACTTCCTCTTAGAATTGATTTTGACACATTCTTTAAGTTTTGGTGTGTTGTGTTTTCATTTGTTCCAAGTTTTTTTTAATTTCTATTTTGATTTTTTTCACCTATCAGTTGTTTAGAGTTGTGTTGCTTAATTTTCACATACACATATTTTTGAGTTTTCCAATTTTTTTGTTTTGATTTCCATTTTTATAACTTCATGTTTGGAAAAGATATTTGATAGGATTTTAATCTTCTTAACTTTGTTAAGATTTGTTTTGTTGCCTAACATATGATCTATCCTGGAAAATGATTAGTGTGTACTTGAAAAGAATGTGTAGTCTGCCTCTGTTGAATGAAATATTCTATATATGTTGGTTAGGTCCATTTAGTATATGGTCTTGTTCAATTCCATTGTTTTATTATTGATTTTTCTGCCTGGATGGACTATCCATTGCTCAAAGTGTTACTTGAAGTCCCCTACTATTATTGTATCGTTTTCCTTTTCTCCATTCAGTTCTGCTAATATTTGCTTGATGTATTTAGGTGCTTTAACATTGGGTGCATATATATTTACAGTTATTTTTATCTTTTTGAGGAATTTACTCTGTTTTCATTATATAATGATGTTCTTTGTCTTTTGTGACAGTTAAAATCTATTTTGTCTGAGTATAGCCACCCCTTTTCCTTTTTGGTTACCATTTGCATGATGTTTCTTTTTTTGTCCCTTCACTTGCAGCATATGTGTGTCCTTAAAGATAAAGCGAATCTCTTATAGGCAACACGTAATTGGAGCTTTTTAAAAATGTGTGCATTCAGCCATTCTGTCATTGCCCTGGAGAAATTAATCCATTTACATTTAGAATAATTATTTCTACATAAAGATTTATTATTGCCATTTTATTAAATGGTTCTATTTGTTTTGTAATTCCTTTGTTCCTTTCTTGCTGTCTTCTTTTGAGATTTGATGGGTTGTTTTTTGGAGTATTATGCTTTGATTCTTTTTTCTTTTTATTTTTGTGTATCTACTACAGATTTTATTTTCTGTGAGTACCATGAGGCTTACATAATATATCTTATAGTTATAACAGTGTATTTTAGGCTGGTGACAAAGTAATTCTGATTACATAAAATTACTATACATTTGTCCTTTACATACATTTTATGTTATTGGTGTCACCACTTATACCTTTTTATATTTCATCCATTAACAAATTATTGTATCTATGGGTATTACTGCTTTTGTCTTTTAACTTTTATACTACAGTTAAAAATGATTTATGTGCCACTGTCACAGTATTAGAGTATTCTCAGTTATGCTAACTTTACCAGGGAATTTTATACTGCTATATATTTTTATGCTGCTAATCAGAATACTTTAATTTCAACTTGAAAAACTCCCTTTAGCATTTCTTGAAAGGAAGTCAGATGGTGATGAACTCCTTTAGCTTTTTTTTATTTTCCCCAATGGGAAAGTCTTTATCTTTTCTTTATTTCTGAAGGACAGTTTTGTCAGGTATAGTATTCATGGTTGGCAGGTTTTTTCTTTTAGCACTTTGAATGCATTATCCTGCTTTTCCCTGGCCTGTAAGATTTCTGCTGAGAAATCAACTGATAACCTTATAGAGCTTCCCTCACATGTGGTGGTGGGTTGCTTTTCTCTTGTTGCTTTCCTTGTCACTGATTTTTTTTTTTTTTTTTTTTTTTGACAATGTGATTATAATGTCTTTCAGTAAACACTTCTTTATGTTTAACCTATTTGGAATTCTCTGGACTTTGTTCATCTGGATGTGCATTTTCCTCTCCAGATTTGGGAAGGTTTCTGTCATTATTTCTTTAAACAAATTTCTGATTTTTTCTCTTTCTCTGCTCCCTCTGGGACTTTTTTTTTTTTCTTATTGTTCTGCTTTATGGTATCCCATAAGTCCTATAGGATTTTTTTTACTCTTTTACTTTTTCGGATTATTTTTGTGTGTTTATTTTCTTTACTAGACAATTTCAAATAATCTGTCTTCAGGTCCATTGGTCCTTTCTTCTGTTTGATCAAGTCTGCCATTGAATCTCTCTCTCTTTTTTTTTAAATTTCAGTTCAGTCATTGTATTCTTCAGCCTCAGAATTTCTATTTGTATCTTTTTTTTCCTCTCATGATTTCTGTCTTTTTGTTGTACTTCTGTTTTTCTTTATGTATTGTTTTTCTGACTTTATTTCATTGTATATATGTGTTCTCTTATAAGAGAACATGGCTTCTTTAAGGCAATTATTTGGAAGTTTTTGTCAGAAAATTCATAGATCTCTATTTCTTTGGGATAATCCATGGAACTTATTCTATTCTTTTAATGATACAATTATCTCTTGATTTTTCATGTTCTTTATTGGCTTGTGTTGCTATCTTTACTTTTGAATAAACAGTTGTCTACTCCATTCCTTACTGGCTGGCTTTGTGAGAGAAAGAACTTTGCCAGTCAGCCTGACTAAAAAAAAATTTTTTTGGGGGGGATAACCCCTCAAATCTTCTTTATGAATGTACCTGCTTCATTGCTTTTGTTCCCTCTTGTGGAAGGAAGTCTTAGGATGTGTGCCTTTTCTTGAGTCTACAAAACCAGGCAAAGTGCTAAGAGCTCCTGTTTATTTTTCATAGCACAGTGCCTTAAAATGATCAAGTTTTTATACCTTCTTCCAGTCTCTTTAAGTGGTCTGGTTGCTAATATCTGTGTGCTTTTTGTCGAACTTTACATGTGCCATCAATAGAGGTTTGTATGCACCATCTTCAGGGAGTACATAGTGCCAACCATGGGGAAGGGAGTACATGGATTTCAAGGGTACATGGAGTTTTGAGAGTATAAATAAACTAGTTAGGGGGATCTGAATATTTCTCCGAGCAAGCTAGAGAAATGAGTGCTGGGACACTGAGGGGCAACATAGGCAACACACCATAGCAACCACTGTGGGGCTCATGCATATGACTCCTGGTGGAGGAGTCAACAAACCCGCCAGTAGGATCTGGCCAGTTGTTGAGATTTGATGTTAATTGTCACAAACTCTCTACTCTTTCTCCCTGCACCTACCTGCCCCAAATGATTTAGCTAGGCTCATATCCTCAGTGCTCTGGGTTAGGCAAGACAGAAATAGATCTTGTGGGAAGGGTCCTGCAAAAATATTTTTTTGCCTTGGGTCACTTTCCTCTCCCCAGAAAGTGGATTGTGGCCAGATGCATAGCCTAAAGTTCTGCCTATTGGGAGGATTTACCCTCACAGCTAAATTTTAGTTGGGCTGTAGTACAACAGATGTGTTTTGTCCTTAGTGGTGAGAGATGAAAGATGCATCACCTAGTCCTTTACATTGGAGGGACTATCCCAGACCACTAAAGTTCTGAAATCTGTTGTGGCAATGCCCTGAATCATTGTAAGCTTTATCACTCAACCTCTGGAGTCTCTAAAATTCTTGCTCACCCAATCTGATTAGCATCATGTCATCAATAAGGTGAGTCAAAGTCACATTCTATGGAATGTCCAGAGGTCTAGGTAAAGGGCCTAATAAGAATCCTGAAGGATTATGGGAAGGAAGGTTACTGAAGCAGGGTTAGGGTATAGTGGAGTGGTTGCTATGGTGTGTTGCCCAGGCACTCATTGCTCTAGCTTGCTGGGAGTACTAGTGGCTTTCAGCTTAAGTCTCTTTGTGGGAGTTTCTTTTAGCTAAAGGGATACTTCTTGCTAAAATCACTTCTCTGTCTGAGAGAGCCCCTTCTGATGTCTGGTCTATGAAAGTGCATAAAGTCCCAGTCTTCTTGCAACAGGGCAAGGTCATTCTGTAGGACTATCCTAGTTCTAAAACTCCCTCCATGGGATGTACTAAGGAGTCTCTCTCCTCTTTCTCCCCAACCCTGCTTCCTTCACTCCATACCCAGACACTGATCCTATAGTTACTACCAAAGAGCTTCCTGCAAACAATACTCAGAGTCTATTTCCCAGGAGCAGGACTGGTAAAGTTTGTAACAGAAAAAAAATTATACCATGGAGTTCCTCCTCTCTCTCAAGGCAAATAAGCCATGATTCCTCCCCTGGAATCATGATTTCTTTTCAGCAGAAAGGAACTTCACTCTGGAGAGACTAAACAGGAGAGGGGAAAAGCAGGTAACATGGAAGGTGGTATTGAGAACAAGTGTAAATAATAAATTGGGACTCATTCTGCTGCTTGGTTCACAAGTGGTGGGGACCTTAGAGCTACCTTTTCCTTGCTCTTCTTTCCCATGTTGTAGAAGATTGGAGGTTTAAAAAAATTTTTCCCTGGAGAAACCAATAGGCCCAAGAGATAATTTTTACAGATACTGAAAGGTGGGAATACCCTTTTCCACCGAAAGGAAATGATGGATCTCTATCTCATTATCCTATAGAGAAAACCACCCACCCAGTTGTAAGAGCTTCTAAACACCTTTTAATATCTTATAAGTAAATACAAAAGTAAAGACAAGGATTATCAGATATTTGAGGACAACCTCTAACTTGAAAGGCAGATACCAGCATGAACCAATGGAAAATAACTCAGGAAAGGGAGAAACAATGTAGAGAATAAATGAAAACTTCAAATAAAAAAATAAGATCTCAGAGGAATAAGCAAAGACACAGCACCTATGCAACAAAAACAGGATGTTATACAAAAGGAGCAGTCATATTAAAACTATCATCTAAGAAATAAAAACCATGATGTAACTATATTACAATGTGCAGAGGAGGGAAAGAAGGAAGTATGTGTGAGAGTGTTTGTGAGTGTGTAAATGTGTGTAAATGGGGTATAAAAATTAAATTCTTGTCTTCCATCGAAGGAAGATTACATCATTTTTTTAAAGCAAGAACTGGAAAGTAAATATTTTACTCAGAAATATGAAGATAAATACAAGAATATATAGCTTAAAATTAGAATGTGATCACATCTAGATTTTGGAAAATCAGATCTGAGGAATGCATTAGGCAGGGGCCTGCTACTTTTCACTAAAAACCTTGTGCAGGCTCAGTGAGTAGGGCGCCGGCCCCATATACCGAGGGTGGTGGGTTCAAACCTAGCCCCAGCCAAGCTGCAACAAAAAAATAGCCGGGTGTTGTGGCAGGCGCCTGTAGTCCCAGTTATTCAGGAGGCTAAAGCAAGAGACTCGCCTAAGCCCAAGAGCTGGAGGTTGCTGTGAGCTGTGATGCCACAGCACTCCACCGAGGGTGACAAGTAAGACTCCATCTCTAAAAATAAATAAACAAATAAAAATAAAACCTTGTGCAACTATTTGACAGTTGAAATTATAATACATGTATTATCCTGTTAAAATGAAAATTAAATTTAAAGAAAATGATTATAGGGGATTTGAAATTTGTAAAACTTGGGTTGAAGTCTATGCTCTACCATCTCCTTGGGTAAATTTAGGTAAGTGCCTCAGTTTCCTCATTTATAAAATGAATGTGAGACTACTGCTCTTTCAGGTTGTTCCAAGAATTCTGCCAGATAATAAAGATAGAAGCAGGTTTTCATCTGGAAAGGCTCTGTACCAATGAAGCTGCCATGGTCATGAACATTTTACCCACTGCTAGGTTTGGCCAACAAATTAGGCTGTGGTGGTTGTGCTTTTTCCATGGCAGTGCTCAAAAAGGCACATCCCTTTTGGTTGTAAAGGCTTTAAATGTCTCCTTCCGAGACAGATTGTCTCATCAGAAATACCAACATATCTGGATGATTTGCAAACCAGCCACCAGCTAAATTTGCTGCCTCCTAAAATAGTTTTGGGATATCTCTAGGATAGGCCCAGCCCCAAACACATTCATAAAGGCGGCCAAGACTGTCTTTGGCACACCCACTCCCTCCTGGCTTGCAGTCTCTCCTGCTCTCTAGTCCCCACCCCAGATACCCAAATCCCCTGTCCCAAGCCTCCTTCCCCCTCCAAGTTCTCTCTCTGCAGGCCAGACCTGCTCCCAGGGAGCAGCTGAGAACCTCACCACACCATGAGGATGTATGGAGCCAAGAGTAGTTCATATCAACAACTCCTTTCCCAGGAGAATGTGCATTTGAACCTGGAATAAAGTATTACACTGAAAAAGAAAAGTTTTAATGGTGAATTAATGCAGAAACTAGACAGTCAAGAAGTATATTTTGGGAAGTGACGACATCTTCACCCTTCTAAAATTATATCCTGCACATGAATAGCGTTAGAATATCTATTTCCACATAGAGGCGGCCATCTGACAGCCCCTGTTCTGAAGCCCTAGACAGGGCCTGTGTGCTCCAAGTTACTAGAATTCTAGTACTTCATGGATAGTCCCTGGAGAGAATCTTCTCTCACTGGCTACTCTATCCAAGAAGCCCCTTCTGGGTGTCCCTTGCCATACAGACACTCACTCTCTGTGCCAGTGAGGACCTCTTTCTCTCAACATCTAATCTTGTGCCACTGATAGGTGGTCCTTATTATTTTGGAAAAGACCTCTGTTTACCACACTGAATTCTGTCTTCCCCTAATTTTAACTCATTGGTCCTATTTCTATCCTCAGAAACAAAATAGAACACCAAGTTGAACCTTTTTCTCAGAAATGGCCTTTTGTTTATATGAAGACATTGTTCTGTCTGCCATTTTCCAAAGTGTATGCACTAAAGACCAGTTCCAGGGGATATGACTGAGGTATGTGTATGTGATGAAACAGTGGAGCGGGCAGGCAGGTCTGGGGAATGTGGAGCTAACTGATGTTCTACAGTTCTCTTTACAGCAGGGCTTTGGGGACCTTTTCTAAGCTAACACACTCAGCCATGCTCTGAGAATGGGATCCATAAAGCTCTGCCTTTCAAATCCATGTAACTAGAGAATGCTTGTTCAGTCAGTGCCTTCTGAGTCTCACGGTGGGAAACCACTGGCACTGCAGAATGAGCTCTGGAGTGGAGATCTTGGGTGTGAAGGAGCTGGCTCTGCTGACTCACAATAGCCAATTGTGCATGTCCCTCCCCACTTTGCCTTCCTTGATGTCACGGGAGGAGCTTGAAACTGGGAACATCAACAACACAGACACTGGCAAATGCTACGTGCCAGGTCTTTGTATGCCCAGAGAGCTGACTGTTAAACATGTACCAGTGCACCACTCAGTCAGAGGCCGTGGGTTAAAGCCACCAGATATTAGACCTGGCACAAGTCATCCCTCCTCTCCGGCTCTCTGTTCACATCAATTTGAATCTGTGAACTCAACAGTCTTGTTCTGCTTTGAGACAGGGTCACAAGAAACTTCTCTGAGGTTGCCCTTCTAGGTTAAACATCCATAGTATGCTCACGCTCTTATTTCCAAATCTCTCACCATCTTGGCTGGCTGCTCAGGCTGGAATGCCCTGCAGGCAGTTTCCCTTGCAAATGGAGGCTCTTGCTTCTAGAAGTGGACACCATCTCCGGATGTGGCCTGGGCAGTGTAGCTGGTGAGCCACAGAGCACACATGTAAGAGCCAGAGGATTCCAGAAGGTGGGAACTGCCAAACCAGGCAAACTTTTCTTATGCCCTCAAGATGGTAGATTCCTGCCACCGGGGCTCCCATGGTGACACCAGTATCATCCTGCAGTGCTGTCCCCAGGTTCTTAGGTGCAGTGTGAGTACCATCTATCTACTGTGCAAACTTGAGTGAGGAGACCCTAAACCACATTCATTTTCCTTACCTGTGATTTTGGGGAATAATAGCACTTAACTATATGGTTATTATCAGGGCTAAATGAGAGAGCACATGTGAAGTGTGAAGGATAATACCTGACACATCAGCATTTGGGAAAGGCCACTTTCATAACTCGAGTTGTGTTTATTAATCACTCACAGCACTCCTTCCTACTGTCATGATGCCCTTGTGTCCTGCCTGGACCCTCTTTGGCCAGTTCTCCCAACTGCTGGTGTGTGAGATGCTAATAGCTCATGGCCTTGGTCCTCTCTGGAGTATCTTCCACAGCAGGTGTGAGTCTCCTTTCCAGGAAAGACCTGGGAGTTCATGCTTTCTCTCGCCTGCCCTCAGGTTTACCCAGCGCACAGCCAGTGACTGGCGGATGCAGAGCTGTAGCAGCTTTGCTCCACTGTGGGACAACCCAGGGAAGCAGGCTGAAGCTGGGCTTCCGCTGAAACTATATTTTTTTTTAGCTTCTTCTCCTGCATCTCTCATATTCCTACAGGTTTCTTGGGCCAGTGCACCCTCAATAAAGAATGTGCACAGAATGGCTACCTCAGGTTCTCCTTCTAAGAACTGGACCTAAGACACCCACTGAGCCTGGACATAAGCTTTACATAATGTCTTCTGTAGACGACACCCACTCATCATAGTTGGCAGCAGAGGGGAAACCTCTAGGTCTCCCTCCCGGTCTTGTGTCCTTATTGGCTTGGTTGAAAGACTGTGGGAGCCATCCCAGGTGCAGGAGTGGCCCGGGTGATGCTGAGCAGAGCTTCATGAGTAGAAGAACATTGCAAGATGAAGCTAGCCAGACAAAGAAGGACTCAGAAATACACGTCCTTGAGGGTTAGGACTAGAGCTTTAGCCTTGATTAAAACTGCCCACGATTTGAGTTAGGAGACCAACATTCCAGTGCCAGTACTGCCCCTCAGCCGCTGTGTGCATTTTTGAAAGATGATTATAAATCTTATCTCACCAGGTGAGGATTACATGAGATAACACTTTGTACATTTTAAAGTGGCTGTGGTTGACACCTGTCGTTTTTGCTTGCCAAGCACATATTTTCCCCTTTTCTGATATTGGCATCCCTGTGGCTTGGCTGGGCCTTATGCTAATCTCTCCCTTGAAGGGTGGCTAAGTCATTATGATTGATCACAGATGGGCATGGGACCCAAATCAGGCCAATGATAGTTATGCCTGTGTCAAGAATGAGCCACTCCCTCCTTCCCACCTCTCTGTCCCTAATGCCCATATAAAGCCTGGAATTGCTAAGGTGCCACTGATGGTAGCACAGAGAGGAAGCTGCCCTGGGAATGAAGTCCACATGGAGAAGAAAAGAGACCTTTGCTCCTGGAAGCATTTAACCAAAAGACCTGAACTCCTTCCCTCAGAAAATTCCTTTAAAGAAATTATATATAAGCTACTAAGTGTGTGTGTGTGCACGTGTGTGTAAAAGCTTGCAGAAAACATGGGAAATCAAGAGGAGTCCAAAATAAAGATGGAGCAAAAATCAGAGCATTTGGCACGTAAGCCTTAGGATGGGGGCGGTGGGCAGTCTTTGGACTTGTGATTGAATTTGCACGTGAGAACGGAAGACAAAGCTTTGAGCCGGTGCTAAGTTTAAAATGAGAATTGTGCATGAGGGTGGGATCTTTCAAGCGTTGTTCTTGCAGTTAGAGGATAACCTAGAAAAATGCTGTCAACAGGGAGACAACAGAAAAGCCGTGTGTCTTGGCCTAAGACCTGTGGATGGAGGAGTCTCCTCTGACAATTTATAACATGGGTACAGACCCCTCCCGCACCTGTCATGGCTCCCACGGACTTTCAACCACACCAATAAGAACACAAACCTGGAGGGAGGCCAGTAAGTTTCCCTTCTCCTACCAACTGTGATGTGAGGGGTTGGGGCATGTCATGGTACTACTTCTATGTCCTGGGCATCCCAAGATCTATAAATTAACGTTAAAATAAGGCTATGATGGTAAAGGACAGTCCTGGGGAACCCAGACTCTTTGGCCTCATGCCATCAACCCAATGGATTCTACACAGTTTAAGCCCCACTGAAAGAAGCCTCCTGATCCTACACAACAAAACACAGAAGGAATCTATAGGCCCTGAGTGGGAGTCGGGATAGACAACCAAGAGCAATATGAGAACTCCCTAATCACGAGAACTCCAGCTAGGAGAATGACTAGTTTATACAAATAAGTTTAGGTTGGATAATGGTCAAAGAAGAACATAAGATCGGAAAAGGTCAGTGGTGGTCAAAGTGTTGTATGTCTTAAATTGTTTGATGATATGAGTTTTTATATATTCAGACTTAATTAAGTATCCATGATAAAAAATTAAGGACAACCATATATATATATATAGAGAGAGAGAGAGTTGATACATATATATACGTGCTGTAAACCAACATATATATGAATGAGCTGCATACCTATAAAAGCAAAATAAAGGAATAAAGGGGGAAAAGAACTCAAACAAATAGAAAGAAAAAAAGAAGTACAGAAAAAAAAACAGAGTAAAGAGAATACAAAAAAATGAAATTGTATAAATGTATCCAAAAAGATTAGTAAGCAAAATATATTTTAGCAGATTTAAATCTCTGGTTAAAATAGAGATTATCACAGTGTATTTTTTAAAATTCCAGCTCTATATTGCTTACAAGACATACATAAATCATAAGGACACAGAAATGTCAAAAGTAAAAGGATAGAAAAAGGTGCCACGCAGGAAAGCAGAATTGAGTAACAGAAGAGAGACATTCCTGACTGGCATCTGCTAAACTCAGAATTCAGCCATCACCCCCTGAACACCCAGGTATGTGAATCTGCAAATATCCCATTCCTCCTCTCCATCTTGTGAGCTTGTTTTGAGTTGGGTGTTTTCATTGCAGCCTAAAGACCAGTGCAGAGGCAGACGTGCACAGCTTGGGAGGTTGGTCACCCTGAGAAGGGCAAGGCAAGAGCTATGTGTTAGAAGAATTGGTCTGATGGTGAGAGGAAGAGGGGGTTGGAGAGGGGAGCAGCTGGAATTGGGCACTGGACAAGGCAAAAACCCAGGCAGGAGGTGAGAAGAGCTAAGCTAAGGAAGTGTCAGTACCAAAAGAGAAGAAATGAGAAGAGAGATCTGCATTGAAAAGTCTGTTTTGTTTAACCTCAGACGTGAGCATTCACACAGCCCCGAGAGCATGCCATGCCAGCGTTTGTAAGACATTATGGAGGGGCCTCCCTGTCCTGAGGAAAGGTCTCTAACATCCCTTTTCACTTTGCAATTCAGTGAGTTTATCAGCGTTTTCTTTTTGTGGGATAGCTGAGTACAGAGGTGATGTGTGGTTCCTTTTGTGCCTCCGTGTGTGTGTGTGTGTGTGTGTGTGTGTGTGTGTGTGTGTGATCAACAACCCATCCGTGGGTCAGTGCTTTCCTCTCGGTGTCTCACCCCGTCTCTGGCTGCCCACTTGCGCGTGTGCACATAATCATTTGTTCCCTCCTTCCTGCCTCTCATACTCCTCTTGCTGCCCCCTCCTTTCATCCCCCCCCAACTCTGTGAGACGCATGAACATTTCTCAGTTATGTGATGTTCTCAGCAGGAGGATGAAGCCAAATAATGGTGTTTCTAGTTATTACTCTGATGAATCACAGGGGAACAGCCTTCACCAAGGCAGAGCGGCTCGCATAAAATATGTTCATTCAATTAAAAAATAAAAGAAATTGAAAAATAAGATACTGCCAACATGGGGCTCTGAGTTATGTAGGGTTTATGCAGCGATTCAATTTGCAATTCAAGCAAGAAACACACCAGAGAGGCACCTGTGAACAAGCAATGGGAGGAGGGGCTCCCACCACCAAGTAACAACCCTGTGCCTCAGATGGAGTTGCTGGAATGAGCAAGGGGGCAGTGTAGGTAGTCCCTGGGTTCCTCCAGGCTAGACTAAGCAAGGCGTTCTGTGCTAGAATTGCTATGGCTCCTAAGAATGAGAACTGGTTGGTCTGTTCTCTATTGCTTGGGTGGCCCTAGTTACTACTGTGCCCATTGGCTCAGGCTTGGGTAACTTTGTCAAAGAAACCAGCCTGAAGTGTGAGGTGGCCTAACACAAAAAGGCTGGACCAATTGAGTTTTGTCTCTCTCTGACTCTGAAACTTCACTTAACTTGGCATCAAGCAACATGGAAAGAACAAAGCAGTTAACAGTGGGAGCCTTGAAAGAGAACAGGTCATCATGGCCATGGACAGATTGAAGGTAGGAGGATGGAAGTCAGGAGACAGAGGATGCTCTGAGCAGAGACTCAGGGAGAAGCAGAGATCTCGTGTGACAGGTAAGATCCTGTGGCCCATGAGGGTGGTGGTGAGAGTAGTATGTACCTGGCATTGTTTTAGGAGCTGAGAGATAAAGGTCTCTCACTTCACGGAGCTCACATTTTAGTGGATAGAGGAGCCTCTATGGTCTTCGCATTTTACCTGCATGATCCCACTTCCCATCATTCCCCATCAATTTCATTTTTCCCAAGGTCCCAGATGGTTGCCTCTTGAGAATATCAGCTCCTCCTACACAGCAGGATTTGGGTTGCAAGCAACAGAAATGAACCTTGGCTAACTTAATCAAAAGAGGAATTTTAAGACTCACAAAGCTAGGAAAGATAGGAGGGCATCTTAATAATGGAAGAAGGAGCTTCATGAACCAGGCCTCTCTTGTCTGTCCCTCTATCCTCTCTGCTCACTGAGCTTGACTGCCTTGTGCAGATAGACCACACGTGGCAGGGAAGACGGCTGCCATCAACCCCTGCTCACACTCTGCCAGCTTTGGATCCTCAGTAAAAAGAGAATAATCCCAGGGAAGATTCTGATTGGCTCAGGTCAGATATATTCCTAGACCAATCACTACTGGCAGAGGAACAAAGCATCATAGTTAGCCAGCCCAATATATATAGCCACCTTGCGGCCAGAGGGGTGGACCTCTTTCTAAGACAAAAGGAACTAGAGGAAGAAATATGAAAGGAAGTAATAACACTAGTTACCATAGTCTAATGCCAAAAAAGAAAACCTCCAATGGCAGAGGCCAGATGTGGCTCCAGGCAACTTAAGTCACTGCTGGCCTTCCCAGTACTGAAGCAGGCCCTTGGAGAAACCATTTTATACCACGTAACTCCGAGTCTATTTACTAATCGCCTCTGAGGAGGTGGCTGCTGGAATACATTAGGATAACTCGATTGTAAGATTTTAATGACATAACACTGAGACCTCAGGAGGCCTGAGCCCTGCAGTCGATCAATTCACATACCCTTCACTCAGGCCCCAGTGACTGAAAATCATTTTGCTCCCCGAGCTCTTAAAGGTCAGGAGTTGAATGCTTCAAGAAAATCTCTTTCTCTATCACAGGAAACCGCTTGCATTTAGCGTCCTGTCAATCAAGGGTACCCCAGGAGGCCTCAGAAGGGAAGTGCAGAGAACATGTGGCCTGTGCTCCTTTCTTCCCCCGCCCCTTTTGGCTAGGCTGGTGTGTGTGTGTGTGTGTGTGTGTGCACTCTGGGAGTGCTGTGGGGGTGCTGGCCGGGCAGAGCCAGAATTTACTTGTCTTCTCCAGGCCACTGCCTAGGGCCCAGTTTGAACTCTCAGAGCAAGGAAGCCCTTTCCCCTCCAAAAGTCTATGCCAGTTTGTGTCACACCCCAGAAGCCAGGGACAAGCTGGGGTCACCACAGAGTGGGAGCCACCTCCCCAATTCCCTCCAGCACCCCAGTCATCACCTCAAGAAAACCTGCATCTTCAAATTGGCTCCTGAGGCTCAGGGCAGGTGTCCAGACATGCAAATGAAGCCCCAGTGCCTCTGTGGCCCAGCTTGGCAGGGAATCTGAAGCTATGTGTCCCCCTCTGCTAACTTGCCATCAGCTTAATGACATGCAAATGGGAGGGACACTGCCTGTCAAACGGGGGCCTAATCCTTTTGTTCCTACCTGGCAGCCAGGCAGCTTTTTCTAAACCAGTTTTGGCTGGGAGGACAGCTGCGGGGTGCTAATGGGCAGCGCTGGGCCATGTGTGCTGGTTGCCTGGTAACTGCAGGCCGCTCTGGGGGCCTCAGGTGCCGGATGGGCCCGCAGGGTCCCTCAACAGGAGAGAGGGCTCCTTTGCCTCTGTGTTCACGTGCAGGATGTGTGGTGCTGAGGAAAGCGTGTGACCGGAGCAGGGCCCTCTTGGGCCGCAGCTCCCTCACCTCTAAAATGAGGCAGCTGTTCTGAAAATGTGTTTCCTGAAAAAGGAGGAGGTCTTGGGCCTTGAGACTGCCTCCCATCTCTAGCCTAATCCCAGCAGCTCAGTTCTTTCTGAGTTTAAAAAAAAAAAAAATCTGCTGAAATGAATGTTCGAAAGGCATTTGATTCAACGGTCGGCCACGCCCTTCCCATCTGCCACAGGCTCAGCTGGCCTGGTGGGGACCTTAGGAGATGGACAAACACAGGTAGTGGCATCTTTCCATTTTCCAGATGTCAAAACTGAAGTGGGGGTGGGGGTAGTGAGTTTCTCAGAATCACATGGCTAATTTGTGTCATGCTGAGGTCGCACTGCATGCCACACTTCCCAGATGGGAGTCCTCTCTACTCAAGCCCAGGGAGTAAGAAGCAGAGGTAAGACAAGGAGAAGGAACAGGGCCCCTCATGGGTTCCTTCCCTGACATCGCATGGCTATGAGGGGGTCAGACTAGTTAGAAGTCTGTGCCTCAGGCTTGGTGCCTTAGCACAGTGGTTATGGCACCAGCCACATATACCGAAAATGGCAGGTTCGAACTCGGCCCGGGCCAGCTAAACAACAATGACAACTGCAACAAAAAATAGCCAGGCATTGTGGCAGGAGCCTGTTGTCTCAGCTACTTGGGAGGCTGAGGCAAGAGAATCGCTTCAGCCCAAGAGTTTGAAGTTGCTGTGAGCTGTGATGCCACAGCATTATACCAAGGGTGACATTAAAAAAAAAAAAGACTCTGCTCCTCAGACTGGGCTGGCCTTTGGATGGAGACTTGGAAGCCAATACTAAGCTTGGTTACTTGGCCAATTGTGTGTGTGTGTGTGTGTGTGTGTGTGTGTGTGAAAGAGAGAGAAATAGGATGGTTGCCTACCCAACTGTCCTCCCTTTTAACAATGTCCTATGGACGAAATGTCATCCTTCCCATGTCACAGACATTGTCTCATAGATGTGTGCTTTCAGCAAAGGTTTACTGGGCAGCCCCTGGAGCCTAGGACATTCCAGCCTTGCCACCAGGCCACCTACGACGATCTGGTGGAGAAGTCTGCACACAGCTGACACACTCTGAGGGATGCAGTCCTTGCCAGTCTTGGCCATAAATTCACATCATCCCCAGGCAGCTGCTTCTGCCTCAGGTCTGAGGACCACAGTGTTTAAGTAGAGCTGGTCTTAGGCAAATATTCCTGAGCCTTACTCAGGTTCATGGAGGTTCCAACTAATTTCATGAGCTTCTCTGTGTGAGGGTCTTCACTTACCAGCTTACTTAATCCTTGTGACAATCTTTTCAGACAGAGATGACAATCATTCCCATTGTGCAGGTGAACAAACTGAGGCTCAGTGAGAACAGAATGTGCTGTGATCAAGGTCAACTGGCTATTAAGAAGCAAAGGAAGGAAAAGGAGGAAAGTGGCTCTAAATTACTAATTCATTTTTTCCTCTGCTACATCCAAGCCTGCCTTTAAAAAGATCTCTGGGGATAGGTTAGCCAATGGCCGCAACTCTCTTGTTATATTAATAACCTAATGGAGGCTGCTTAGTCAAAAGGTAAGATTAACAGGAAGATGGGGCTGGAGCTCCCAGTCATTCAGAGGCCTGGAGGACATCATCTCTTCTCTCCTGGACAAGCAGATGTTGGGGCCACCAACCGTCCTCCACATTGCCATGAATTTCTCAGCCCCCAGCCAGGTCCTTGGCTGAATTATAGTTCATTGGATGCTGCAGAAAATAAAAAGTTGCTGTTTGCAAAGGGCTGTGAATTTGACTATTTTCTAACTAAAGCCAAGGTTGCCAGAGGGGATATTAACTATCTGTGGGATTTATCGATCTTTCGGTCCCAGGCTACTTGGGAAACAATTAGAGGTCAATATGTAACACAAAATGAAATTTGCAGCTGTCAGATCAACCATTTGGAAATACTCCCTTGCCCTTTCACCTCCAGTTTCTGTCAAGAGAAATCATTCTCGGGAACAGAGCCTACGCCGGGGCTGGGTGCCACGTACCACGCATGCAGGGAGGCAGCCCGGGGCCAGTTAGCTTGGCACTGCGGCAAGAACGCCGGTCTGAGAGACCTGGGATCCTGTTCTGCCCTGGTACTTACTCTATGGGATCGGGGCCAGGTCACTCTCTTCTCTGGGCTTGGTTGGGATTTTCCCTCATCTGAAAAATCCCATCCTGTGTATAAAAGCCTCTACTTCAAGCCTGCAGTCTCAAATGATTTTATGCAGGCTGAGTCCTAAAATGACAAATATGGATTTCTGTTATCTCCGTCTCTGCTTTTTAACCCATCTTCCCTCTCTCCCGCCCTTCAACCCAGGCCTAGCTTGTGCTCAGCCAATTGTTGGGGAAATCCTGGCCAAAAGGTCCACTTACTATGGCTTGATGTTTAGCCAGGCCATTACCCTGTGGAGGCAGGGTTTCAGAGACATGCCACCTAGGAGCAGGATGCTGTTTTTTAGTTGGGCTTGAGAGGTGATGCTCTCAGCTCCCCACCTTGACCTCAACAATCAAATACTTGGGAAAATTCCAGAGCGAGTAAAAGTCGATCATCTCCTTCTCTAGAAACTCAGAGCCCTTATATCACCAGGAGTATAATATATGGTATTTGGCATATCCCAAAACAGTACTCGGCATATCTCAAACTTTTTTCCCAAGGAACATTTGGAGGGCCTGGTGTTCAGTCTGAGCTGGTCTCACCCCCAATTTTAGAGCTGACAACTCGCATCCCAAAAGGCAGACTGTGCAGCTGCCAGCGCAGTGCACAAGCGGCAGAGAGGTGTCCTGAGCTTGCATCTTTGCTTTCATGCCCAAGTTTTTCCACCACCTTTCCACGTGCTACTGAAGACACTGTTGAGTCTGATCTTTCCAAGGCCCAATTTGCAGAGTGCTTCCAGGAAACTCCTGTCCTGGATTCAGCATCCCCAGGCATACCCTGCTAGATGGAGCTGGGCGCCTGCTTCCTCTGCCCTCCTCTCCCCAGCACAGCTGCAGGAAGTTCTGGAGCTCCTGAGGGAGCCTACCTCAGAAGATGAACGTGGTTTTGTTTTCTCTTGACTGCATCAGTTCCATCCTTGAAATGTTGCTTCTGAGTAGCTGAGCTCAGGAGCCAGTGACGAGGAGTGCAGAGCCGGGGGTGTGTCCTCAGAGCAGTTCCCCTGGTCATGCTTGCTCTGCATCTCCACGTGACCTGCACCTGGGGACCCGTATTCGATCATCTCTGCCCCAACAGGACAGATGGATGCCCACCGCTGCTCACGGCTGCGTCTTGGCTTGTCTGTGCAGTAGGGATGAGAGTTGTTGAAACTCTCTGATGGCTGGGAAGCAAGGAGGCACTGTGCCCTGCAGTCCCTCTGGCCACCATGGGCACACTCCAACTGCATTCATAACCTCAATTCCATGAACCTTACTTTTCCAGTCTAGCTAGTAACACCCTGTGACCAAGGTCTCTCGCTCTCCCTTTAGTGGCCCAGTAGCATTCTGTGATTCTCTCTGCCTCTCCCACCTACACTTTCCTCCAAGAGGGCCCCATCTGTCCCCAGCCACTCACAGCCCTGAGCCCTCACTCTTTGTGGGTGTGACTCCACACCTAGGTTCTAAAACTCACCACGGGCAGTGATGGTCACATGACTCTATGAATATACTAAGAACCATTGAATTGTACTCTAAAAAGCGTGAATTTTATTGTATATGAATTATATCTCAATAAGGCTGTTATTAAAAAAAGAAGAAGAAGGGTGGTGCCTGTGGCTCAAAGGAGTAGGGTGCCAGCCCCATATGCCAGAGGTGGCGGATTCAAACCCAGCCCTGGCCAAAAAAAAAACTGTGAAAAATAAAAGGAAAACAACTCCTTGGATACTCCTTTTATTTATTGCAGTGTTTCTCTAAATCTATCTGTGATAGAGGAGAGGTGATGGTAACTCCAACTCTGGAAATAGGTTGAAATTGCTTGTCTTAATCATTTGTTCATTCATTCATTCAGCAAGTATTTATCATGCATTTTCCATGTGCTAGAAATGCAATAATAACCAAAGTAGGTGTAAGCTGATCCCCACACAGTTTCATTAAATAGAAGACTTCTTTGAAGTCTCATGTTTTAATTGATTAATTAATTTTTAGAGATGAGGTCTCTGTGGCCCAGGCTGTGAGTGCAGTGGCACCATCATATTTGTGAGTAACTAGGAATTCGTAGGCTCAAGCATTCCTCCTGTTTCACCCTCCTGAGTAGCTGGGACTACAGGTATGTGCCACCGTGACCAGCTACTTTAAAAAAATTTTTTTTGCAGACATGGAGTCTCACTATATTACCCTGGCTGCTCTCGAACTCCTGACCTCAAATGGTCCTCCTGTCTTTGCCTCCCATGGTGCTGGGAATACATGTGTGAGCCACCAAGTCCAGGCTTCAAGTTGTAATTTAAAACTGCATGTGCATTTTACATTCTAGTCAATAATATATCTGTTATTATTTTAATCTACATATTTTCCCAAAACTCTTCATCTGTGAAAATGCTCCTTGCTGGCCCAGGCCTTCATGTACCTTCCATCCCATCACTCTGCCCCCCTACGGATCCTTAAACTGCCAAAAGGAAGGTCAAGGAGATTCTCCAACATCCTATGCATTTCACCCTCCCTGGGGAGCAAACTGAATTTGGGGGTTTATCCTCAGCCCAAAGGGAGTGCCCGATTGGTGTGAGGGTAATCATTTCATCCTTTTGCCAACGGTTGGCTCAGGGAGGCACATGTGATCCATTTCTGGCTAACAGGACACGAGGCAAGAGGCTTCTCAAGAGAGCTACAAGAAGCTGTGCTCTTTCTCTCAATCCTGCTAGAAATGAACAAGGAAACCCATGACACTGACTGCTGTTTGCAGACCTCTCATGTCCATGAGAATCAAGCTGACATGCAGACAGGAAAACGGAGCTGAGAAAATCCTAGAAATGGCCAAGCTGGAGCCCTGGCAGAACCAATCCTGAACCCACACAGTTATGTGAGTTCATACATCCTTGAAGCCTTTGTAGTAAGTCAAGTTTGTCAGCTGTGAGTGCCCTAACAACTGGAAGGGACTATAGTGTAAAGTCAAACTTCCTAACCAGATTTTTAAGCCTTCTTAATCTACAATCAACTCCCTATCTACCTCTGCAAACTTAGGCTGGTTTAACACCTCCTTTGGCATCCCTTTGTCATGCTGTTCCCTTAGATTACACACTGTTCCCAGAACCCAACAAACTTTTTCCTAACTGCCTTTCTTTGCTTGCTCCTTCTGTATCCCAGATCATCTTTTCCAGGAGAGAAGAAGCTGGACCAGACGAAAGGAGGGTGTACCTAAGGATGCTGGGGTCCTCAAGTCAAGCAGCGGCCCAGGGGAAGGCTTGTTTAAGAGCGCTGTGCTGGGCCTTTTTCTCTCCAAAGAGAGAGCTAGAGCCTCCCTATGGACATCACTGAGCTGACCCGGACTGAAATGTGCAGACTGAGGGTGAGACACACAGTAAGGAGGCAGAGAGTGGCAGGAGGGAGGCAGACAGGCCCAGGGTGAGAGGGAGTAGGAGAGCAGAGGGCAGCCCAGAGCTGAGGTTAGGAGGAAAGGGAGAGAAAGCCAGGGAGGGTAGAAAGACAAGGGAGGAGGGATGAGAGGGAATAGCAAGAAGGAGCAGTGCAAGGAGAAGAGGGAAGAAGCAAAAGGCCAAGGGACAGGAGGGGGCCTGCAGGGAAGGGGCTGGGGAGGGGGATGAGCCGACTGCAGGAGGCAGCAGAGAAGCAGCCAGGGTGCCGCGTGAGTGCACAGCTTAGTTCCGGTGGGAGCAATTTTATCAATAGCACTTTACCATACAAGTGATTCTCATCACAGCTGGTGCTAGGTGGGATGGGAACAGCAATAAAAAAGACTACAGTTCTATTAAAAAAAAAAAATCACCCAGGTTATTTGAAAATGCTGTACACACGCCCCTTCAGGCCCTGGGGGAGACGGCCAGGGTAGGCAGACAGCCCTTCAGGGACTTGGAGCACAGCCCCAGCACACCCACACGTATGTGACTGCACACAGGCACGCGCACACACATGCAGGCCACGGGAGAAAGTCCACAGCTATCAGGTCTCCTCAGAAAGGGGCTGGACTATTGGCAGAGCCCAGCCAGTGAAGCTGGAGGCTGGCAGCCCTGGCAAGGTGGGGGACAGACAAGAGAGAAGGCACTTCTGGGCTTTGTGCCAGGCACAACCACCTGTGTGATCTCATGTCACATGAGGTGCTCTCCAGCCTAGACTGGGCTGGGCTGGCACATGCAGCCTCAAGAACTAAGGACACATATCACAAAGGACCAAAGAAAGCTGGTAGAATCAAACAATGTCAAATGAGTCATAAAACCACAGAAAGCCACTTTTTCAAGGGTCTCCAAAGACCATCCAGAGAGCAGTTTTGGAACTCTATTGCTTGGAGCCCTGGGGTTCTGGAAGGGGCTCTGAGGGACACAGGGAAGAGGCAGGAGAGCAGGTGGCTGTGGTTCTGCCCCTACTTCACTTTGATGTCTGGTTTTATTTTTCAAGTTTTTGTATTAGTATTGGAGTTTCAAAAACCAATACTCTTGTAACAATGTGTAAAATAAATTAATACGAAGGGGAAAAAAGCCATCCAGTTCAGTCCATTTTACAGATAAAGAAACTGAGGCCTTCAGTGGTCCCTTAGCTTGCTGGTGACAAAGTCAGGATGCATGCCCTACTTTAAGGAGCTGTTCTCACAGCTCTTTTGCTTCAATTTATTTAACAAGAATGTGTGGGTACAAGTGAATCTTTCTAAGAGTAGAATGTGAACGTTTTAAAACAATAACTGAGAAAATGACACGAAGGCTGTGTTGACCAGTTTGATGGAAGTATTTCGGATTGCATGTGAAAACCCCACACTGTACCCCAGAAGTGCATTAATGTACCTAGTTACCATTCAATAAAAAACAAAAAAACAAAAAAACAAAAAAAAACAAGAATGTGTGGTTCCTGGGGGCCAGGAGAGCTGGAGGTGAGAGGGTTTATTATTCACACTGAGATGACATCAGTGCAAACACCAGGCTTGAGCATTTTCCTATTTCCCACCGTGATCTCCAGCTATTAAGAGTCCTCTCCTGGCAGATAAGCAATCCGTGCATGGCTAATGTACTATTTCCATAGCATATTTATTGACTCTAAATACTTGAGAGGAGAGGTTTTATTTTCTCCTTGTCTTTTTTTTTTTTCTTTTTTAAGTCCTGCGACTCTCCGCAGTGGTTTACTTAGAGCCCTACTGTTTCATAAAGCAGAGTGGATTTAGACTTTATCACCCCTCCCCCTGTTTTACTGCTTCTGCCAGGTGACAGTGTAAATATTCCCAGAGTTGTTAATATTCCCAAGTGTGAACAGGGAGTAGAGGTTTGCGAACAAATGGTTTGCAGTTAACCAATTGGAAAACTCAATTTTTAGATTCTTCATAACAGCTCCCTGTATGTGGATGCGGGTGCTACTTTTCAGTAGTGGGTTTAACACGCCTCACCTTCTTGATCCCACAATACCTCTTCCAGGTGGGTAAAGCAGGAATCCCCAGTTTATGGAAGGGGAAGTGAAGACCCTGTAAGGACAAGACTCACACACGTTGGAGTCATAATCAATGCTTTTGTTTGTGTTGAACCAGGCCAACGTTGTGCACACTTCAGCTGGGGGCTTTATGTAACTATTAGCTGATTGGCTGACTGGTTTCGGGCCCTATCTAGCCTGTGAGGGGTTGGCATCTTCAGATACAGATAAGGAAGTTGGAATTCATGAAGACGAAGTGACTTCCTAAAGGTCGAAGGTCATTTAACTAGAAAGTGAAGGAGCAGGGATGAAGGTCTGGATGGAACCCTGAAAGTCAAGTGCAAGATTCCCCAGCACTGAGTATTAAGCATGGGGCAATTTGTCACCTGCCAGGTTCTCAAGAACACCCTACATATAGAGGAGAAATAAATGCCCCAATCAAACCTTTACTCAAATGGAAGGGGGAGACAAAGTTAAAGGCTTTGATGGGAAAGATCCTAAGATCCTGGTGTGTGTGTGTCAAGACTCATGACCCAATTGTGTGGCACAGCCCAGCAGGTGGCTTTGTGTAAGATAGAACCAGTAGACATGGTAGTGGTGAAGACCAGGGACACTTGTATCTCATTTGCCCTTCAGGCCAAGACAGGCCCCACTCATCCATCAGGAGACTTTGCTTCACGTCCTCCTGTTTGTCTTTGGAGTGGTTTGATGGCTAAGTTAGCATGCATTGAGCACCTACTATGTGCTCCAGCACATCCAGCTGCCTCTGCTACTCAGTTCCCCCTATTAAAATGCCCCTACTGAAGGGTACCCATGATCTCTGAATCCCATCAAACCTTACCCTTTCTGTGTGTCATGTCTTTAACACATACCAGAAAAATCTAGTAGATGAACTTACACAAAGCTCTCACCAAAGGCTTCTGATACATACATGTTCTCTGTTAGCAAAGAAGTAAAATCCTTCTGAAATAATCAAATTCAGAAAGACCTGAACTGAGTCCTGCTTCATCACTTACTAGCTGTATATTAGGCAAGTCCCTTAACCTCTCTAAGCCTCAACTTTCTTTTCTGCAAAAGAAGTGGGAGAGGGAAAGTACTGCGTGATTGTTTTGGGAGGGATCCCCTTTCACTGCCCTTGTGGAAAAGAGACTCATGGTGGGGCTTCCCATCCTTCAAACTTCCCCTCTCTTCCGAAGCATGCCTTTTTCCTGCCCAAGAGCTAAGAGCTAAAAGCTGTCTCCTGCCCTGCACTCTGGAAGCATTTATTACAAATCTCTCTGGGCAGGAACCATCACCTACAAAGTACTGGGATAGAAATTGTGTGTATTTTAATTCTCTCTAGGCTTTTTGCAAAGAAAGTCGTGTTAACTATTAGCTGATGGACTGACCGGATTTGGGCCCTATCTAGGCAGGAGAGAGGCTCTGTTTCTAGGCAGGGATTCTATTCAGTAAACCTTTAGTTTTGTATCTTGACAAACACCAATTCAGGCTGCCAATTCTCAAAGGCCACCTCACACCTCCATCTCTTCAGAAACTGTCCCAAAAGTTCACTTTTGTTTTGGAGTGTATTATTTCAGAAGGATTGGTTTTCTTATTTCCACTCACCCAGTTTTCTCCCTTATTCCCTGACTAAACCAGGTCCTGGCACTCAGCAGAGATCTTCTAGTGAAGTACTGAAAGGCCGAGATTTCAAACTCATCCTTGTCTACAGCAGCAGCTGAAGCAGAGTTAGGGCCCAGCTCAGTCAATGGAGAAGAATCAGTTATGGTGAGCACATCACTTCTTTCTGTTGATTTGCACAACAGAAAATGTTTGAGAGTAGTTGGCCCTCTTAAACTGGTTACACATGCCCTTTGCAGTCCTGTTTACCCTTTACTTTTCTTGAATGAATGAATGATTAAATGACAGTCTATGGTGCCCACAGCACCATTTTAAAAGCCACTTGGCTTTTTAAAAATTTTTAAGTAAATTCATTTCAGGTTAATATGAGGATACAAACAAGTAGGTCAAAATACTTGATTTTGTTAGGTAGAGTTCCTCTTGTGGTTATGTCCCCTACACCAAAGGTGTACCACCCCCCACCTCCCCACCATGCCCATTCATATACTTGGCTATGAAGTTCTAACAGATCTATCCATGGTGGGTGATTGTAACAGAAGGGCAGTGCTATTTCCAAGAGGTGGTGTCAGCCACTTTTGAGAGGGGTTATTGAGTCTCCTCAGTATGACTTCACACCAAGGGATGGGATGTTCTTAAAAGAGACAAGGAGACACAGAGTGTAATAGACACAAACTCGCCCAGAGTTGGAGAGACAAAGGCAGAGACTGGGGGGAGATAAACGAAGGAACAGAGACAAAGAAAACAAGTCATAGACATGAGGAAAGACCCACAAAAGGTAGAGATTGGCTCCAAATGACCATGAACAAGACCTACATGACCTAGGGAGGGTGCCCAGAAGGAGAAAACACCGTTCTGCCACCAAGGACCTCCTAGTGTAGCCACAGAGGCAAGATGCTTGCGTAGGTGCGGGCACAATCCCTACCCCCCAACACACACCTCTTGAACTGGCAGGAGAAAGGCTTAACAGCAGGCAACAGACCTTCCTGCCCCTTAAAATGTGTCCAACCACCAAGCTTGATCTCTATCCCCTCCTCCAAGCCTACTAGGATTCCTTGATTCCCTTTTCTCTGACCATAGGATCAAAGGATTAATTATCTTCATAGTAAACTGTTGGGGCTCTGCTTTCTCTTTCTGGCTAGACTGCAAGTCCCCTTAGGATCAAAATTTAGCCGTTGACATACCTCCTGTAGTTCTTTGCAAAGGGACCAGTGCCTTAAAGTTGCTCAGTGTAGACCAAGTAAAGAGGGAAAAAGAAGAGTCACCTATTTGGAACAGAACCCAGCCTTAAAGCCCATTTCAAATAAATCACCACCAGTCTGAGTTGCATATATATTTAAACAAAGAAATAAACAAAACAAAAAAAAAGGTGGTGTATGTGAGCCACCAATGTAAATGTGCTTTGAAAAGTTAAGTGCCAAATGAATGTGTTCTAGGCTGTTATTTCCTGGAGGAAAGGAGCTGGGTGCAGGTTTCCAGGAGGTTCAAGAAACAAGCAGACACTTGGAGGGGAAAGGTAGGATGAAATAACACACATTTCAATCCTTCTACAAATTTAGAGGCATGTGTTTGTGTGGGGTTGAGAGGAAGTAAGACAGTGGAAGTCGGGTAGGGCAAGTGGACAGAAATCCTAGGAGTTTGGATGGACGGTTTTGTGTGTTCAGAACCAAAGAGAAAAGTCTGTGGTTCGCCCCTGAGCAGTCATGTGACCTGGCCTGGCCAATCAGAGTTCTCTGCACAAATTTCGATCAATCTGAACTCTGATTGCTTCAGAGTTGGGCAACTGGGCCAATCAGAGTCCTCTCAGGATTTTGCTGGAATTCTGGAGGAAGAGGCTCCTTCTGTGCTCAGGAACAGCTAGTGAGGAGGATGACTCTCAAAGCTATTGGTGACTAGCTTTGCCAGTAAGTACAGGGAGTACCTGACAAAACAAAACAAGCACTGAAAAGCAGGAGATGGAGGAAGAGAGGATGATTTCTGGATTTGAGAGTGTTGGAACTAGCTTGTTTCTTGAACCTCTTGGTTTTATGAGCCAATTAAATACATACCCTACCCCTGTGTATATATATAATGTACATTATATATATATATATGTACAATGTATATATATAATATATATAAAACTCAGACTGGTAATTTATAATGGAAAGTGCCTTGATTAATACAGCAAATGAATAGTTGGTGCAATTTACCCAGACGATGGTTTCAAAAAAATAGAGATAAATGCTGGGGAGAAAATAAAACCGTGATATTCTAGCAGCTGGGGTGAGGAGGAAGCTGAAAAGGCCTTTCTGAAGGGCAGGAAAGAGCCAGCTGGGAGATCAGAGGGATGGCATTCCAGGCCGAGGCACCAGCAAGGGCAAAGGCTCTGAGGAGGGAAGGAGCTTGAGCAATTGAGGCACAGAAAGAACCCATCAGGGCTTAAGCCAAGTGAGCAAGGGAGACTGATAGAACAAGGCAGAGATGCAGGCAGGTGCAGAGCCCTTGAGGGTAAAAACGGGGAGTTCAGGTTGTATTCCAGGATGGAAAATCATTGGGGAGCAAAGGGGTTTGATTAGCTCTAGATGTCATAAGGAGAAGAACCTGTAGAAAGACAAGAAAGGGAACAGAAAGGTGAGAGAGGAGGCTGATGTAATAGTCCGGTGAGCAATACATGGCTGCTTGGACCTTGGTGGGTGGAGGAGACAGAGAGATGAGGGTAGAGAGAGAAACGGGTGGATTCAGCATGTGCCTTGGAGGGAGAGCCTACATGAGTCATTGGTACATTGGAATGTGGGAAGTGAAGGAACAAGAAATCAGCTATTTCCTGAAAGACCAGGGAAGTAATACGTTTTTGCATGTATGTGAGCCACCAATGTAAATGTGCTTTGAAAAGTTAAGTGCCAAATGAAAGTGTTCTAGGCTGTTATTTCCTGGAGGAAAGGAGCTGGGTGCAGCCTGGTGATTGGCTCAGAGTGGGCAGGGTGGCTGGGTGGACAGGTGAATGAGGGAGTGCATTTTGCAATGAATGAGTGCATGGACAGATGGGTGGGAGAAGGAATGGATGAGTGGATGGGTTGGTGAGTAGATGATGGGAAGACAGGTGGATGGGTGGATGGATTTTTAGATGGATAGGTGCAGGATAGATGGATGATTGGGGATGAGTGGGTGAGAGTTGGGCTGGATGGGTGGTGAATGATGGGCTCTGTCCACTGGCGATGTCCAGGCCATATCAGAATCTTTCACTGTAGGAAGGGAAGCACATCACCTCCACTCACTTGGGCTAAGAGGCTGTATCAAGCCTCCTGGAAGGCCCAGTGGGGAAAACTTAAAAGGAAGCTAGATTTTGGTATCGTTGGCTTGGAAAAAAGCACTATGTGCCTGTGAATCTACAATACAATTTTAGTATATGTGCAGCTGAAGTGAGCACCAGTCCAGAATACAGAAATGCAGCTTCCTGCCCAGCACCTGCTGCCCTCTGGAATCTGGAGGGATGGGTGGGGTCTCACCCAGCCCAACTCCTATCTCCTCCTGGCCTATCCAGTGAACTCACCCAGGAGGGCTGCCAGAGATCCTCTCTCACAGGCTGAGGGACAGAGCAGCTGCCACCATTGGCCAGCATCCACAGGGGAGGTGTCTGTGGACATGTGAAGGGAAAGATCCCTTCAATTAGACACTCCGAACCAGCTCTGTGAGGAAGTGGACAGCCTTTCTGTAAGACCGGATGCAGAGATTTCAGAGAGGTTTTATAAGATATCAATATCTTTTGTCGTTTTCACGATTTTTACTTTTTCAGAAAACAACTTTATTGAAGTATGATTTACATACCATAACATTCATCCATTTAAATGTATAATTCAATGATTTTTAGCACGTTTACAGAATTGTGCAATCATCACCACAATCCAATTTTAGAACATTTTCATCACCCCAAAAAGATTCTTGTGTCTGTTTGCAGTCAATCCCAGTTCCCACTCCAAGCCCCAGGCAACCATTAATCTGCTTTCTGTCTCTATATTTGCCTTTTCTGGATGTTTCATATAAATAGAATCATACAATATGTGGTCTTTGTGCTTTATTTCTTTTCCTTAGCATAATGTTTCTGAGATTCATCCATGTTGTGGTATTTTTTAAACAATGGAAGTAATTATAAGTTTTAAAACAAGGACTTAATCTTTCTTTTCTAAATAATCTCCTGACAAATTCCAACATTTGTTTTAGACACAATGAATTTGGATGAGGTTCCTTCCAACTTTCAAAGCCTGAATTTTTAGCGTAAATTTTGGAAAAGTCTGGATTCTTAGTTCTATATAGCACATGTCTGCTTGCTTTGTTTGTTGGAGGGCTGGGTGTTCTTGGGCCAACGGATTGGCCACTTCCACTGCTATTTCTTTCAAACTGGTTTACCCATCACTTTACTTCTGAAGACATCCACTGCCCTCTTTTCAAGAGATTGGTAATGGATTGCTTCAGCAGCCACAGAGTTTTCTTGTTTGTTTGTTGGCTGCATGCAGCATTTTATCTGCAGTTAGGCCTAGAAGAGAAGCCATTTTCCAGAAAATGGTAAGGCAAGATATAGTATTTGTAGTGACCTGGAGACCAGCCCTGAGATCCGTGACTCGGGGTATCCTACTGTGTTTGGCCACAGATCTTTATAACTAATAGACATTGGCAGCCACTGCATCTCAGGTCATGCACCAGGCTTTGTACATAAAGATGAACAAAATTTGACTTACATGTCCTGCTTACTTCAGGGTGTCACCTTGAGGAAATTATTGTACAACTTCTCAGGGCCTTGGTTTCTACATCTGTAAAATGGGGATAAGAATAGCACCTGCCCCATTTCTATCAAGAAATAATGCTGCCCAATACTTAGAATAGTTCCTGGCCCTTAGTACATGCGCAGTAGGTGGTGACTATAGCATTGTCGTAATTGACATTATGGTGGCACACCCCTGCCCTCAGACAATTAGCATTCTTTAAAGCTACACACATGGAGTTAAGCATAAAACAACCCGGTAGGTGCTCAGTGGACATTTGGTCAAGTTCCTGTGGACACACAGAGGGGACCACGCTTAGCCACCACCTGTGTGGGTGTGGAAGATTGGCCATGTACTGTCCCGGTCATGGACATGTCAAATATGTTTTCAGTAACCCTGACTGTGCACATACACCATCCCTATGATGAGATTAACATCCAGTTTCACTTGGACTGACCCCAGCCCGGCTCCTCTGTGTCATGGCTGGTCTTGGAGTCTTCCCTACCCCCTCCCACCCCACACCCTTGCTCTGCTCTGCTCTGACTCTGTCCATTCCTTTCTCCCTTGCTCGGTCCATCCATCTGCTTCCTTCTTTCCAAGGCTCATATCTAGCAAGTTCCCACATTTCTTTCCAACTCTTGCATCTCACCTGGGCCCTTCCTTCATAGCCCTTTACAGTGCTGAGGCATAAAGAAGTAACTTGAAGGACCATATACAAGGTCTTAGCTAACCCCTTTGTTTTACAGATCTAGGCACTGAGGCCCAGGGAGAAGGGACTTAACAAAGGGTGGCAGTGACAACCCCTGCAGTGGGCTGTCCACCTTAGAGGAGTCGCCTGAGGTCCCCTCTCCCTCTGACAGTCTTCAGCCCGTCCCCAAAGTCTGTTCCTGCATCTTAAATTCTACCATCCATTCACCCAGCTCTGGCCACCATCATTTCTCAGCCTCCTCCCTGATCCCCTCGCCTTCACCTTCCCTCTCCACCTCTGGTGTCTCCAGTGCAGCAGGAATGAACTTTCTAACATACAAAGCTGGCTATTCCACTCCCCCGCTGAGACCCTTCAGTAACATCTCACTGACTCCAGAATAGTCCGTGTTCTTTGGCAAGGCTTTCCAGGCCAGCATTGGCCCTAGCATCAGCACCGTGCAGCCTCCAACCTCCCACATTCCACAGGCCTCCCTGAAGGAGCATCCCTCGTGTCCTTGACCCTGCCATGTCCTTCTCACCTGTGGGTGTTTGCACAGGCCCTCATTTCTACCTAGAACTCTGTCCACTCCTCCTCCCTTTGCCAATCTGCCTCCCCTGGGCCTGGATGATCCCTGTGCCCCTTTAAGACCTTCCCTAACCTGAGTGAGGCCTGCTTTGGGCCCCTGTCTTGGTCTGGACCTCCTGATGGTAATGCCCGCCCCACTACTTTTTCAGCGGAGGCGGGGCTGGCTTGCTGGTGGCTTTCAGTGCAATGTTCTCAGGCAGCCCATACAAGTTTGGTTTTGACTGTTCTTGTCCTTTTCCCTTCCTTGATGTGAAGGTTACATGGCCCCTAGTGGTCTGCACCCTGCCTTGCCACTGACCAGTGTTGCCCCGAAATAACTCCTTCCCTTCAGATAGGCAGGAAGGATAAAGATGTTGGCTTTGTTTCTGATGCAAGCCATGCTGGAGGATGTGTTTGACCAAAAGATTGTACTCGCTCCCTTGCTTGCCCTCCCAGCCACAGTCACACTTTCCGCAGAACTGCCCCAGAAAGATAGGAGCTTCAGCTTCTGATTCCGCATACAGCCCCCACACAGTCCCAAATGCCCCTTCTCAGAATTCTTTATGTGAAGGAGTAAGAAATGTCAATCTGGTTTTAAGCTATTACTAGGTTAATAGTCTTTTTTTTTCCACAAATGAATCTAATCCTAAGAAATACAGTACAAGAATATTTAGAGAACCATTGAAAAAAGGGCCCTCAGGAGTCTGTGTCCCAGAGTTTGGACCAAATGAACAAGAAAGCAGATTGCTAAGGAAATCATGATGATGGGGGTGGGGTGTGGGGTGGGGGAGGTACCTTAAAACTGCATCCACTGGAATATAGTGGCTAAATTAGGAAGGTTTAAGCCAAAGATGAGCAGGTCAGGGGACACATTTATGAGAGACAGTGAAGAGTGATTAAAGTTCTGGGATTTTCCATGGCGTGGAAATTACAGTAGGGTAGAATTCATCCCTAAACTGCCTAATACTATAGACTGACTCAGAAATGGAATAGGTATACAAGAATGAGACAGGCAGCCAGCAATTTTTGAGTTGGCTAATAGTTGATTAAATGACATAGTTCTAAAGTAGAGTGACCAGATTTTAACATTTGTAAAGTGGGACAACTTGGCCGGGGGAGGGGCAGGGACGGGGCAGGGGCAGGGTGGGGGCGGGGCAGGGGACAGGGCAGGGCAGGGCCTGACAACAATGCAAACTTTGATAAGCAGTTCTCGATAATCACTTCTCAATAATTATTTGTAATTATTACAGTTTTAACATTATAAAATTAACAAAAATAATATAAAACTCATATTCTGGCAAAATAGCCACATGGCAGCTGAAAACCATATATTCCCTTCCTGTTCTCCGGCCCGTTTGTGCCTTCTTTCCAAAAATCGGGACTTTTTTAAAACACTGCGGGATGCAGGACAAATTGAAAAAGCCGGACGTCTGGTCACTCTATTCTAAAGAAAACTTCCCACTAAAACTGAGACATCACTTTAGAATTGCTGATGTCCACAACACCTCCTAGCTCATGGACACCTGGAAGAGGGCAAGGCACACAGTAGGTGCTAGGTACATCTTTGTTGAGTGAATGAATGACTTATTCATTCACTGCTCACAGACCAATTTCTGTTTTTATTCAAACAAACAAACAAAAAGAACAAGGAATGTGATTAAAAAATTAATTAAGGAATTCTTTCTATTCTTGAGACAAAATGCTGTTGATGTTGCTATGCACTGAAAAAACTCTTTTGTGGCACAACTTACAGACATACTTGCCCTCTTGGAGGGTGGTCTTTCTGTGGCATATTCAGGGCCAGGCATCACCCTTGGATCTGTTCCTACAGTATCTGCACAGAAATTGCTTCCTCCATAGCTGCAGAGTCCCTGCTGACAACACTAGAACCTCTGTTCTCCTTCATGTGATCCTGCTACTACTATTGTGGCCTTGGTGGAGGGGTAAGGGGGACCCCACTTTCTGCCACCCTCCACTCTTTACTGGTCCACTCACAAGGACCAACAGTCCCCAGGGACATTCTGCCAAGGCAGGAAGGAAGGCACTGGGGGTTTGGGAGGTGAGGCCTTTAAGAAGTGATTAGGTGATGAGGGCTTTGCTTTCATGAAGCGATTAATGCCATTATCACCAAGAGTCTGCTCTGGTGCTGCTGTGCTCTAGTATGACAAGTTTGGCCCCCTCTCCTGCCTGTCTAGTGCATACCCCGACTCTAGTGAGGGTCTTCCTGCTGTGGGATCATACTCCCCAGATGCTGGCGCATGCTCTTGGACTTCCCAGCCTGTAGACCTACGAGCCAAAGAAACCTCTGTTCTCCATAGATGGCCAAGTCTGTGGTATCCTATTATAGCAGCAAAAAGCAGACAAAGACAGAGGGTTGTGGTCATCTGAAGGACATTGTAACAAAGGAAAAATGTTAAAGCCACAGGTTAAATATGATACTTCCTATCAAGAGAAAATAGCAGCAGCACTAGAATGGTCTGCTGGACGGGCCCCCGTAGGCACCCCGAGTCTGCATCTCCCTCTCCTCCCCTGAGCTTTAGTATCTTCACTCTTCCTTCTTAACAATCCATGGGCTGGCTCTCTCTCCAGTCATGGGTCTCCTACCCATAGGACCTGCTTCCCCACCAGACAGTCAGAGGGACATAATCACTCCCCAGCAATGCCTTTCCCACAGCTCAAGGAATCCACTTGAAATGACACTGACTTGAATTTGGTGGAGAGGTTGGAGATGGTAGGATAATCTAGGGGACCCCTGGGAATCCAAAACATGGTCTGCTGTAGGCCTTCTTGCCTCCCCACTTTTCTAAATACCCGCTCACAAGAACCAACAGTAATCCCCAGGGACATTAGAGTCCAGACCTATAGGAAGGCAGGAGAACCTTTGCCTTACCATCTGGGGAGGGGGAAGAGCGGTATCCATTTCTTTTTATTCATCCCCATCCTTCAACTATCCCCACAGGATGCCATAGCAGAGGAAATAGACCCATTACCTTCACAACTTCAGACAATCAGAGGCTCTGTCCCTGGTAGGTCCTTTAGTCTCTCAAAAAATGGCAGAAGCTTTGAAATCCTGGCTTTTCCCTGGCCAGGTGCCCCCACACTAACTTCTGAAAGCAGAACGGAGGCAGGACAAGGATTTATGGCCTCCCTGCACCCTATAGCACCCCTGGGGTGGGAGAGAGTGTTGGTTTTTTCCGTTACAGATGCAGGAAGTATATCAAGACTTGTGATTTATGGGACCACAGCAAGATTTCATCTGGAATAAAGTTTACTTGTGTTCAGAGAAGGAAGAGTAACTGACCCGTGCCTTCCTGCAGCCCTTTCCTAATTCTGGCACAACTGCTGTGGGAGAAAGTGATCAATTTCCTCACCACCACCCTTTCCCGCTGCAGACAGAGCCTTAGCAGGGTTGGGGCGTTGCACGGAGCATCTGGCTTTTCCCTTCCCATTACTCAAGCACTGTATTGTGGAAGGTTGAATAAGGCAAAATCATAATGCACATGCTTTTATCTTGAGGGTTGGTATTTTTAGTATGGAAGCCAGGCTAAATGAAATTAAAATTTAAAAAAATAAAAAGGAAGGGAAATATATCAAGGCTTAGATCGTTGGCTGAGATTACGCAAACATTCTTCAGTTCAGAATCTTGGTGGAATGGTTCTTGTGGGTTTGTGTAGGTATACAGGGAGCTGTGGGGATGGGGCTGCCTCATGTCCTTGAGGAAAGGCCTGGCTGCTAAGGCTGGATCTAGAGTACCTTGTATGTGGCCAACTCTGATCTGGGAAGATTCCTGTGCAGAATCTCATGAGCCTTAGGATGACCCTGTGAGGCAGGTTCCATCACTCCCATTTTACAGGTGGTAAGACTGAAGCTCAGAGGCATCCCTGACTTGTCCAAATTATGGAGCATGAAACAGCAAATCTAAGAGTGCGGCTCAGAGTCCTTACTCCTTCCCTACGCCTGCTGCTGCTGCCAGGGGAGGTTGGCCTCTAGCCTCACGAAAGTGGCTTGTGGAATATCCCCCCACTTCATCTGAAAAACCTGTTTTTCTGGAGAGAATGGAAGCTTTAGTCCAGGTGGGCCCTGAAACATAATCAAAGAGCCCTGGTGGGACCCATTGCTGGGGCAGCTCTTGCTGTGAGCAGCTGGATCAACTCAGCCTGGGGCTGGTTAAGGGGTTGCAAGGAGGGGTCCTCAAATCTAGGCTATAACATGACACCACAATAATCAGCAGGGCCCTGGGCGGGCAGCCTCTTCACTGTCCACACTGTCCCAGGCTCAGGTCACTCTAAAGTGGGCCTGGCCCAGTTGACAACTTGCCAGTTGTTGTCAGAGCACAGCCCCCAGTCCCTGCTGTGCTGTGGGGGCCATGATGCGAGGCCTCTACACTGTGAGGCAATCCAAGGCACTCAACCCTTGGAAGTAGCAGGCGGGGACATCTGCCCCTCTGGCCAAGCAGCCTCTCTCTCTAGCACTTATTGCCCCGTAAGTGTCCTCCTGAGCTAGGTGAGGGCCACCCAGGGTGCAGGGGAGACCTCTGACAGGGAGGGAGGAGATCCCACCAGTGTGCATAAAGATGGGGGACCTTGAAGCTAGGGAAGATGGGAGGGCATGAGGGGTGCATGCTGCCCAGGGCTGTAACTCAGAGTCCCCTCTGCTTCACAGTGGCCCCAGGAAGGGGGGCAGGGAGCCCAAGAGTGACACAGTAGGCCATAGTGGTGGTGATGGTATGTGTGTGTGTGTGTGTGTGTAGGGGACGGTGTGGGGCAGCAGGGAGAGTGGTCCCTGCAGGAGCTGGAGGCAACAGGAAGAGAAGGAGCAGAGGTGACACCAGAGGTTACAGCCAGAGCAGGTCTGTAACTCCAGGGCCTGATCCATGGGTCATCTGCCTGCCCAGGGCAAGGTGAAACTTCCTGAGATGAACTGAGAAGCACAAGTTAGTCTTTGTGCTTTAGAGGCACACAGACCTGGACTCAAATCTCTGTGCTGCCACTTAAGGGCTGGGTGATCTTGGTCAAGTTAATTAACCTCTCTGAGCCTCCACTCCCCTCTATTATAAGGATAATTGTAACAATCACACAGAATTATTGCTAAATGAAATGAGATAATTACTTAAAACTGTCTTTGAGGTCCAGGGCCCTGCTTTATCCTTGCATCAGGCAAAGGGGATTACAAGAGGTATCTTCTCTGTTCTCTTTCTTCCAGGAGAAAGATAACAATAGCCTGGGTTCCTATGCATGCATTATCTCATTTAGTTCCCACAATAGGCATATACTATTAAAAGGCTCACCTTACAGCTAAGGAGCTCAGACTGGTAACTTGCCTGAGGGCACACAACTAGTATGGGACAATAGGAATTCCACCCAGGGCAGGTCTGACTCCAGAGCAGCATTCCTGATGCTAATGCTTCCTATTCTAATAGATGCTACTGATGTGGCCCAGGGTTAAATTGTGTTTACGTTGCCTCCCTAGAGAATTTTACAAGGCACCAGAGGGTGTGTGCGTGTGTGTGTGCGTGTGTGTGTGTGTGTGTGTGTGTGTGTGTGTGTGTGTGTGTTTATCTTTCATGTCAAGAGTAAGGGATGAGGTCCTGGGCAGGCTTTTATAAGTGCACCTGGCACATGTGCTATGTCCATCACTTCTTGCCTCTAATGGCCTGTCTTTCTGACCCCAGGTGGTCACCACACTCTCCTGAGCCCCCTCGTCCTCGCATGTTCCCTGGCAGGACTGCAGAATAGGCAGGAGAGTCCCTTTCAGGTTCCCCTGAAGTTGCTCTCAATATCTCCAAGACCATCTCCTCCCAGCCTGGGTGGCACTGGAATTGTCACCCCACTCTGTGGGAGTTCTCTTCTGCTCTCCCAGGGAGGGGATGCCATGGCTTCCATATCTCTCTTACCATCCCCCCATGCTATCTTGGGGAAAAAAAACTAGGCATAAAGAATCCCCAGCAGGTCTCCCAGCACACTGGGATGTGCAGGCACATCCATGTTCCTCCCGGAGGAAGAGCGAGTTTCTGTTTACAACATGCTTCCCACAGTACCTTCTGATGGGTCACTTCCTGAGCCCCGCATGCCTTCCCTACCAGGTGAGAGAGAAGCTCAGGAGGCTAGTGGCTTGCGGGGAGCCACAGGCTTGCTTCAGCCCAGCCATCTCTCCCTGACTTAGACTTGCTCTCAGCAGAGAACAGCAAGGCTGCTTTGCCATTCTCCCTTTCCTGGAGGTGGGTCGGCAGGTGGGAGGGAGGCCGGTGTCCCTGTCCCTGTTGCCTAGAAGGCTGAGGGGCTGCCAGTGGGGAAGTAGCAGGCGGGGACATCTGCCCCTCTGGCCAAGCAGCCTCCCTCTCTAGCCCTTATTGCCCCATAAGTGTCCTCCTGAGCTAGGTGAGGGCCACCCAGGGTGCAGGGGAGGCCTCTGACAGGGGGGAGGAGACCCCACCAGTGTGCATAAGGATGGGGGACCTTGAAGCTAGGGAAGATGGGAGGGCATGAGGGGTGCACGCTGCCCAGGGCTGTAACTCAGAGTCCCCTCTGCTTCACAGTGGCCCCAGGAAGGGGGGCAGGGAGCCCAAGAGTGACACAGTAGGCCATAGTGGTGGTGATGGTATGTGTGTGTGTGTGTGTGTGTGTGTGTGTGTGTGTGTGTGTGTAGGGGACGGTGTGGGGCAGCAGGGAGAGTGGTCCCTGCAGGAGCTGGAGGCAACAGGAAGAGAAGGAGCAGAGGTGACACCAGAGATCTGGCATCCCCAGGGTGTCTGCTTTGGGCCTACCCTCCTCTATTTCTGTGCCCCTTGACCTTTAAGACCCTCATGGTACCTTAGAAAACACAAGGTAGCCTCTGTGGCCACAGAAGCCTCAGAGCACAAGGCAGCCTGGTGAATGTCTTGGTCCAGAACCCCTTTCTGACCACAGGCAAGTCGATGAAGCCCCTGGGCCTGAATGTCCCCTTCTGGGCATGGGGTGAGAGTCTTGTGCCACATCCAGCTGAGATGGTGCATGTGGCTAACTTGTCATCAATAATATGAGGGGCTCGGTCCTGCCAAGAGGATTCTGGACTTGGAGAATTCTGGGAAGGGTAGGCCTGTGCTCTCAAATTGACCATTATTTCTACCTTGACTATAAGCAGGAATGAGCCAGTGTGTCCAGAGGTCTGTAGATGGGGCCATGGAGAGAAGGAAAGCTGGGTGTCCTGGGTGGTCTGGGTGGGCTGCCAGTACACAGCCACCCTGCCTTCCCTGGCAGAGGGCAGAGGGCACATGGTCACTGGCAGCAGGGGTTTGTGGAGGACATCTGCATACCTGTTCACCAGTCCATGCTCAGGCCTTTTAAAGCCCTCAGCAAGAGCTGCCTAGATGTTCTGGAGCATGATCTTCTTGGCCTGGACTATGTACGCCCTGACCTGTGTTCCCTTCACAGATCTACCTAAAACCTGATTTCATGAAGCAAACATTGACCTTGGATTTAGGACCCAGCTTTCCTTCTCTCCATGGCCCCATCTACAGACCTCTGGACACACTGGCTCATTCCTGCTTATAGTCAAGGTAGAAATAATTCAGGCTCCTTCACTGGGCAAATTACTCCCCTCCCGAAGTCTCAGTTGTCATCTGTTAAATGGGAGTGACTAGGGCTGTTGGGATAGTAAGTATGACACAAAGATATAACCAATATATAATATATAACAAAGTACCTCATGTAAATATAGTAAATGTTAGCCATCATTACTTGCTGTTATTGTGTATATAGATGTCTCTCCCAGAGGAAACTAGAAGTTCTGTGAGACCAGAAACTATGTTGAATTCATCTTTGTTTTCTGTGGGTTTCCCAGAATGTGCCTTTGGCCCTGCCAAGGAAGGGGATGGATAGAGAAATTCAGCCGTTTTATGCATTAAGCATGTACTATGTGCGTACATCATGCCAGACTGCTCTCAGCGTCTTGCTTATGATGAACTGCGAGGTGCTGGAAGAACTGGCCTCCTGAGCCATTGCATCGTATAAAGGTATCTTTTTTTTTTTTTTTTTTTTTTTTTTGAGACGGAGCCTCAAGCTATCCCCCTGGGTAGAGTGCCATGGCATCACAGCTCATAGCAACCTCCATCTCCTGGGCTCAAGCGAGTCTCCTGCCTCTGCCTCCCAAGTAGCTGGGACCACAGGTGCCCGCCACAACG